>JAVJHY011684899.1:0-42798 GCA_035593235.1 Phascolosoma agassizii
CTTTTTCGCCGTGAATCTGGGATGGCTTCCTGCCGGTGGATACGCGCCGCTCTCAGAAGATCTCGTCGGGGGCATCAAATCGTTGGTGATGCCGGTGTTGGCGCTGGCGATACCTCTGAGCGCAGTTCTCGTTCGCTACGTTCGTTCTGGCATGCTTGAGGTGTTGGATGAGGACTTCATCAAAACTGCTCAGGCCAAGGGTCTCACGCTGAAACGGGCGGCGTGGCGCCACGGCATTCGAAACGCTTCGATTCCGCTGGTAACCGTCACCATCCTTCAGTTGGGTTCATTGCTGGCCGGTGCCGTTGTCATCGAAAACGTCTTTACCTTGCCGGGCCTCGGTCGCATGTTGGTCGTTGCCGTCGGGGGCCGCGAAGCACTGTCGGTCCAGTCTCTCGCCCTAGTCCTGATGCTGATGATCCTGACACTGAACTTTCTGATGGACATCGCCTACGGCCTCCTGGATCCACGGATTCGAGAGCGTGGCGGATCGGCGACCACCAATCCATGACCGACGAACCCATGACCGTTCCATCCGAATCGCTTGACCCGACAACATTGGTTACTGAGGACCTCGATCTGTACGAAGACGTCAGCGGCGCATCATCTCGCCGTGTTCCTGCCCAGCTTGTGATCGGCGCCATCATTGTTTCGGTCATCGTCGGAGTCGGCATCCTGTCGTTGTTCTGGACACCCCATGACGTCGACAAGGTCGATGTTCCCAACCAGTTCTTATCGCCCGGAACCGACGGCTACCTGTTGGGCACAGACAAGCTTGGCCGCGACATGACAAGCCAAATCATGGCCGGCGCACGAAACTCACTGCTGGTAAGCGTCGTTTCCACCATCGCGTCGCTCATCCCCGGTGTCCTTATCGGCTTGGTCGCCGCCGGCGCCAGTCCCTTCTGGCGGAACATCGTCAACCGCTTGACCGACATCGGGGTCGCCCTCCCGGGAATCCTGGTGGCATTGGTCCTGGCAACGACGTTAGGCCCAGGTAACTTGACGGCGATCATCGCCGTCATGTTCTGGTTCATCCCAACGGTGGCTCGCGTGACGATGGGGCCGGCGCGCCAGATTCTCTCTCGTGACTTCGTCGAGGCGGCTCAGGCCTACGGTCGAACTCGCAAGTTCATCCTGTTCCGACACGTACTGCCAAACATCGGCCCCCTCATCATCGTGCAGGCATCGGTCATGTTTGCCATCGCCATCCTGATCGAGGCCGCGCTGTCGTTTCTCGGCATCGGCGCACAACGGCCAACGCCGTCTTGGGGCCGCCTCTTGAAGGAAGCCCAGCCGCTCATCGGTCAGGCTCCCTATCTCATGATCGTCCCCGGGGTCACGATCATGGTGGCCGTTATCGGCTTCAACGTTTTGGGCGATGGGCTCCGCACCTACCTCGATCCGCAGCAAACAGCCAAGGGCGCCGGGCAACTCCCCGAGTTGCATAGAGTTCCGCCTTCGGCAGAAGCTCCCGGCGCCTGATGCTCAAGATCGAGGATCTGACCATATCGATCGGACCCCACGAGATCGTATCGATCGAGTCGCTCTCCATTCCGGCTGGGCGGCGGCTCGGGCTCGTCGGCGAGTCCGGGTCTGGCAAGACGATGACCGCCATGAGCATCATCGGTCTGCTTCCCCGCGAGGCCGTTGTGACGGGCTCCATCAAATTCTCGGGCGTGGAAATGGTCGACCTGCCGGAACGTGAGCTGGCAGCGATTCGCGGTTCTGAGGTTGGCGTCATCTTCCAAGATCCGCTGCGGGCACTCAACCCGACAATGCGGGTCGGAAAACAGGTAGGAGAGGCCCTACGACTCCACAACAAAGTGCCGAAAAAGAACGTCAAGAACCGCACCGTGGAACTACTGGACCAGGTTCAGCTTGCCGATGCTGCGGCCCTGGCCCGCCGATATCCCCACCAGTTGTCCGGGGGCCAACGGCAGCGGGTTCTCATCGCCATGGCCATCGCTTGCGATCCCAAGCTACTGATCGCCGATGAACCAACGACCGCTCTCGACGTAACCGTCCAGAAGGAAATTCTGGAACTGCTGTCGGGCTTGAGCGCGGAGCGGGGTATGGCGGTCTTGTTCGTCAGCCATGATTTAGGAGTGATCCAGGCAATCTCGGACCACGTCGCCGTCCTTTACGGCGGGAACCTTATCGAAACGGGCCCAACCGACCGCATCGTCGACTCCCCCCGCCATCGGTATACCGAAGCGCTCATCAACGTCAACCCCGGTCACCCAGAAGACATAAGCGCCTCGCTCGGCGAGCCGCTCGTCACCATCAAAGGCTCCGTTCCTCCGCTGGGTGGATTCCTGCCAGGCTGTCGGTTTAGGGGCCGCTGCCGCTACGAAGTCGACGACTGCGCAACTGAGCCGCCGATTACCAAGGCCACCGAGAAACACTCATTCAAATGCTGGAACCCGGTGGACACGGCTACCTCCAATGCTGTGACCTCCGATACGGCGACCGACACCGCGTCGGCGAGCCAACCACGATGACCGACCTGCTGGCGGCCGACGGACTCTTCTTCGACTACGACGCAGGGGCGCGGCGGCGCGACGCCAACTCCGACTGGACGCTGCGAGACATCGCCGTCGCGATACCCGCAGGCTCGACCGTCGGGATCGTTGGCGAATCCGGGTCCGGCAAGTCAACTCTGGTGCGGCTCCTGTGCGGCTTGCTGGCGCCATCGAGAGGCGAAATCACCTTCGACGGCCGGTCGGTGAAGGATTGGGTAGCTGAGGATCGTAGCGAGTTCCGCCGCCGCAACCAGATCGTATTTCAGAGCCCTGCCAGTTCACTCGACCCGAGGCTACGGATCAAAACATCTCTCTCCGAGCCAATGAAGGCTCTGGAACACCGTAAACCCGAGCCGACAGAGCTCAGAACCTGGCTCCAGGATGTGGGACTGAGCGGTGAACTCCTCTCCCGTTATCCTCATCAGCTTTCCGGTGGCCAGCTGCAACGGATCGCGGTTGCCCGTGCCCTTTCCGTTCGGCCCGATGTTCTCTATGCCGATGAGCCGACGAGTGCCCTCGATGTATCGGTGCAAGCCCAGGTGCTGAACCTGTTGATGGGGCTAAAAAATAGACACGGATTGACGCTGGTTCTCGTCTCGCATGATCTCGCCGTGGTGGCCCGTGTTTGCGAACAGATCATCGTGTTGAAAGACGGCCAGGTTGTCGAGGCCGGCGAAACCGTTGAGGTGATGACCGATCCCAAGACTGTGTATACCCGCACACTGGTCGAGGCATCTCGAGCCACCAGCCTGGCCAAAAAATGAGACTACAGATGCCTTGAGGGATCAGATGATCGCAGAGATCGTAGTTGAGACGAAGTGCCTGCTGGGAGAAGGTCCGACGTGGGACGCCCCGCGGCAACGGCTGCTCTGGTTGGACGTAGACGGCCAGGTTCTGCATCAGCTGGATGGCGCAGGCAACCATACGGCCACCGCGCTCGATCAACGGGTGAGCGCCATCGTGCCCGACACTGACGGAGGACTGATCGGCGTTGCCGGACTCGACATCACGCGGTTTGACCAATTCGGTAGAGCCGGATCCATCATCGCCAGTCTGCCCCCCGATGGCGACGGCGTCGCAAACGACGGGCGGTGTGATCCTCGTGGTCGATTGTGGGTCGGTACCGTCGATCGCTCGGAGGCGAAAGCGGGGGGACTGTTTTGTGTCGGCACCGACGGAACCGTGACACACGTCCGCGGCGGGGTCGCCCTTTCGAACGGCATGGACTGGAGCCCCGATGGAAGTCGGTGTTACTACGTTGATTCACTCGCCCATTGCATACAAGTCCTCCATCTTGGGCCCGATGGGCTCCCCACCCGGACCGAGACGCTCGTAGAAATCGACCTGTTGCCGGACGGATTGACGGTTGACGCTGAGGGCGGAATCTGGGTGGCGCTGTGGGACGGCGGGGCGGTGCGCCGCTACAGACCCGACGGCGATCTCGATCGGGTGGTCACGGTGCCCGGAGGCTTCGTAACCAGTTGCGCCTTTGGCGGACCAAACCAAACGAGGCTCTTCATCACCACCGCCCGCGACGGTCTACCCGAAGCGAAGCTGCTCACCGAGCCGTCGGCCGGGGGACTCTTTGCCATCGACGCCGGTGTGGCAGGCCGGGGATACACGCCCTTCGGCGGCACCCCAGAAGCCGTAGACCGGAGGCCGTATGACCGAGGCCGCGTGACCGAGGAGAACCCCAATGGGAAGACTTGAAAATCGTGTGGCAATCGTGACCGGAGCCTCCCGGGGCATCGGTGCCGCGGCCGCCGAAGCGTTTGCCTGCGAAGGAGCGAGCGTGGTGATCAACACGCTTCCCGAAGAGCGAATGGATGCCATGGCATCCGAAGTGGTGACCCGTATCACCAGCGCAGGTGGCGCCGCCATCAAGGTTGCGGCCGACGTCACCGTTGCGAAAGACGTCGAGGAACTGGTCGAGCGAGCCAACAGCGCATTCGGCGACGTCGACGTACTGGTTGCCAACGCCGCCTATTCGAGACGCACCCCATGGAACGAGATCTCCATCGAGCAGTGGGACGAGACCATGGCCGTCAATCTCCGCGGGACCTTTCTCTGCGCAAAGGCCGTGCATCCTGGCATGCTCCGTAAAGGACGAGGGAGCATCATCACGGTAACGAGCGTGACCGTCGACCTTGGCATGGCAGGAACGCTCGACTATGTCGCGTCCAAGGCCGGCATTATCGGCCTTACCCGAGCCTTGGCCCGCGAGGTCGGCCCCGACGGCATTCGAGTGAACAGCGTGATGCCTGGTGCGATCAGAACCGAGTTCGAAGTGGAGCTCGAAACTGCTGACGAGGCCGAGCTGGCCGGGCTGATGACCGAACGTCAGTCCCTTCCCCAGCGAGGCTACGCCGAAGACCTGGCAGGCACGTTCGTCTACTTGGCATCAGAAGACAGTGCATTTGTGACCGGTCAAATCGTCGCCGTCGACGGCGGCTGGATCCACCATTAGGTATCTCGCTTCGCTCGAACTCAAGTTTCCTTGGCAAAAACTCGTCACAAAATCACGAGTCCCAGGAGCCAAGGAAACTAGGCCAATCGATAATCTACCGAGGGGAGCTGCCTGTGACCATCACAAACGACGACCTGCTGGCGTACGACAAGCAGGGTTATGTGGTCGTGCCGGATGTCTTGTCGGAGTCGGAACTGAACCCGATCCGCCAGGAACTCGAGCTACTGATCATCAAGGCATCCGACGTCACCGAAAACGACGACGTGTACGACCTCGAAGACAACCACAGCCCTACAGCACCGAAAGTCAGGCGGATCAAGGACCCTCACGTGGTCATGGCCAGTGTGGCCGGCCTCGTACGCCATCCCAGGCTGGTGGCGATTCTGGATCAGCTGATCGGACCAGGGGTTCGGTTCCAAACCAGCAAGCTGAACACGAAGGCCGCCGGTGATGGCTCAGCGGTCGAGTGGCACCAGGACTGGGCGTTTTATCCCCACACCAATGACGATTTGCTCGCGGTCGGCATCATGCTGGATGACGTCGACGAGGCGAACGGGCCTCTATGCGTGCTCCCCGGAAGCCACCGCGGCGTCATCCATGACCATCACTCGAATGGCTACTTCTCCGGAGCGATCGACCCCGTCGAGAACCCGATCGATCTTTCGCGTGCGGTGCCCCTGCTCGGCACCGCGGGTTCCATGACGTTTCATCATGTGCGAGCCGTGCACGGGTCAGCCCCGAACCGATCGGATCGCTCGCGGAACCTGTTGCTGTTCCAGTTCGCGGCAAACGATGCGTTTCCGCTCGTACATCCGGTCGACGATCTCACACGGTTCGACCAGATGATCGTGGCAGGCGAGCCCACGATCGAACCTCGGGTAACGGCCGTGCCGGTCAGAATGCCGCTCCCGCCCGCTCCGCGGCAAGGCTCGATCTACGAAATCCAGCGAACCATGACAAACCGGTTCTTCGACTAGCGTTTCACCATGTGGCGATTCGCCGACCTGCTCGGGATTGATCCTTCCAACTCGATCGGCTTCGGCGAGGGAGACACACCACTGCTCAACGCCACGTGCTCGCAGCTCGCCCGCTCCGGTCGTCCCACGATCTACTTCAAGGCCGAGTATCAAAACCCCACCGGCTCGTTCAAGGACAGAATCGCGGCAATGGCGACGGCGATCATTGCCCGGGACGGCCTGCGGGGTGCAGTCGGTACATCATCGGGCAATGGCGGCGCGGCGATCGCGGCCTACGGTGCCCGAGCAGATTTCCCGGTCGTACTCTTCACCGTTTCGGGCATCGTCGATGGCAAGTTGCAGCAGATCCTGGCTCACGGTGCCCGGGCGAACATCGTCGCCGAACTGGGCACGGTGGATGATATGGCGGTGGATGATATGGCGGTGGATGATGTGGCGTTGGCTGGTGTGGCCGTGGACGATGTGGCGGACACGATCGCCGCAATGGCTGCAGATCAAGGTTGGCTGGCCTTCCTCACCGGGGCTCGCTACGCCCCCGAAGCCATGCGAGGCGCCGAGACAATAGCGTTCGAACTCATCGAGCAGCGGCCAACGGCAACCGCTGTCTACATACCGATAGGCGGCGGTGGACTGCTGGCATCGATCTGGCGGGGCTATGAACGCCTTGGTTCGAGCCACTCGGTTCCGCGCCTGGTTGGCGTGCAACCCGCAGGCTGCCCGACGCTGAATCGGGCGCTCGCAGGCACGCTCGACCAACTCGACGAAGCACTCACGACCTCGATCTCCGGACTCCAAGTCCCGGTCCTGTTCGACTTCGACGCCCCAGCTGCGATCCGGGACTCCGGTGGCCATGTTGTCGAGGTGACAGACCAACAAGCCTGGGACGCGCAGCGGATGCTGGCCCGCGAGGAGGGGCTCTTTGTTGAACCGGCCGGTGCGACCGCCCTGGCCGGGGTTCTGGCCGACCTGGAAGCAGGCCGGCTCTCGGCCAATGACGAAGTGATCATCATCTTGTCCGGTGCAGGGCACAAAGACGCAACGTCGGCCGCTCGACTCGGTGAGGGCAACGCGCCGCGCGACGTCAACGCCGCTGACATCCAAACCGTACTCGCCACACTCGGGGGAGAGCCATGTTGAACCACACGCGGCGAAGGATCACGGCCGGAACGGCCGACCGATTCACAGCCGGAACGGCCGACGGATTCGATCTATGGACCGCCGAGGCCGCCGCACCAGGTCCCCGGGTTGTGGTGCTCGGCGGGATCCACGGCGACGAGACCCAGGGCGTGTTGGCTGCCGGTCGACTGGCAATCGATCAGACCCGCCTGACCCAGGGCCGCGTCGACGTCGTCCCGATCTGCCACGAGGCCGCGTTCGGAGCCGACAGCCGCACCGGTCCCGCAGACGGTGGCAATATGGCACGAGTGTTTCCAGGAGACCCTGGCGGTGGCCCCACAGCCCAGATCGCCCATCGCCTGTACACCGAGGTGCTCGCAGGGGCTGATCTGTTGATCGACCTGCACACGTCAGGGAAATCGTACGACATGCCCTTTCTGGCCGGATTTCTGGCAGAAACTTCGACCGCCGACAGTCTGGCTAAACGGGCTGCGGCTGCATTCGGCGCAGAGTTTCAATGGCGACATCCAGATCGTTCCGAAGGCCGCACGGTCAGTGTGGTCGATCAGGCCATCTACATCGAGTGTCCAGGAGGCGGGCCGATGACCCCCGCCTCGGTCGATGCCTACAGCACCGGCGTTCAGCGTGTGCTCGCCATGATGGGCATGGTCGCCGAAGCGCCGCCCGCTCCGACCCTCCCCTCGATCCGCGTCACCGGCGGGGGCGATCTCGATCGCGACATGATCTCGGTTCATCACCGAGGCATGTTCGTCACCGACCTGGCGCCCGGGTCGAAGGTTGAAGCGGGTCAACTGCTTGGCATGGTTGTCTCCACCGACGGACGCGTTCTCGAAGAGGTGAACGCCCCGGGCGAAGCGTGGGTGATGGCGATCAAGAGACGTCCACCGGTGATCCCCGATGATCTCGTCGTCTCCCTCGCCACCCGTGACGACTAGGGTTCGCCTTGGGCAAGATTCAGCCCGGCGAACAAACCAATGGAAACGAGCGACTACATGGGAGCACAAGCGAGCGCCGCTGCGAAAGGACTGGACTTGTCTCCGGTCGACCGCGGGTATCTGGCGATGTGTGTACAGACCGGACCGGTGATCATCACGAGCGGACATGTGTCGAATATCAAAGGCGTCGTCGGCACCGACGTCTCGGTCGAACAGGGATACGAAGCGGCGCGCGATTGTGCCGAGAAGATCCTCCGATCGGTGCACCACCATCACGGCTCCCTCGATGGCCTGCGCGTACTCAAGCTATTGGGGGCCGTCTATTCGGCACCGGACTTCACCGACCACCACCTGGTGATCAACGGAGCGTCGGATTTGCTGCACGAACTGTTTGGCCCCGAACTTGGCCATCACGCCCGCACCGCAGTTGGGTTCGCGGCCCTACCGACCGGGGTGGCGGTCGAAATCGAGGCGATGTTCGAAGTGGTCTGACGTGATCGGGTGAGCTGCGTGGCAAAAGGAATGATCGACCTGCTGATCGCCAATGGTCTCGTCGTTGATGGAACCGGCCGGTCGGCCTATGTGGCCGATGTGGCGATCTCGGGCCAACGGATTCTGGGCGTTGGCGATCTCTCACACGTCGATCCGGGGCGGACCATCGATGCAAAAGGCATGGTGATCTCGCCCGGATTCATCGACATCCACACCCACTCGGATCTGAGCCTCTTGGTCGAGCCGCGGGGTCTGAGCAAAGTGCGACAAGGCGTCACCACCGAGGTCAGCGGAAACTGTGGATACAGCCCGTTTCCGGTGGCATCGGAGGCTGCCGGCGCGCTTCGAGAAATGATGAGTGGTCTCTTCGGCGAACAGGTCGACTGGGCGTGGAGTGACCTCGACGGTTATCGGCAGTTTGCGGCTCAACGGGGCTTGGGCGTGAATATCGCACCGTTGGTCGGTCATAGCGCGATACGCGGCGCGGTCGTTGGCTTCGAGGACCGAAAGGCGACGAAGGACGAAGTCAGCGCGATGCAACGCCTGATCGCCGAGACGATGGAGCAAGGGGCGTATGGGTTGTCGACCGGTCTCACCCTCCCACCAAGTGCCTATGGCGATACCGATGAAATCGTTGCGTTGGCCGAAGCGATGGCGCTCTACCCGGACCGCTTCTACACCAGTCATATTCGAGCTTGGGCTGGATACCACATCAAGGGCGTGGCGGAGGCGATCGAGATCGGGCAGCGAGCCAGGGTTCCTGTTCAGGTCTCGCACATGGCGGTCAATGACCCACCGTATTGGGGGCAGGCCGACAGCGTTATCGCCGTGTGCGAAGACGCTGTCGCCGCCGGTCTCGACGTGACGTTCGATGTCTACCCGTACGCCGCCAGCAGCAGTGGATTCAGCCAGTGCATCCCGACCTGGGCTCAATCTGGCGGTACCGAAGCGCTGTTGAAGCGCCTCCGGGATCCGGACACGCGCTCCAGGATCCGATCCGACATGCTCGAAGAGGGACTCTTCAGAGGTTGGCCGTGGTTGTGGGATCGACTCCAGATCTGCTCGGCGCACACAGCAGAAATCAAGCCGTATGAAGGCTTGACATTCGAGGAAGCTGCAGTGCAGATGAACCTGGAACCGATCGACGCGGCGCTGACGTTGATGGAGCGGGATGAGGCAAAGCTCCGCATAATCTTCTACTACCGCACAGAAGAGGACATGCAGTCGTTCTTGCGTCATCCGATGGGCATGATGGGCTCGGACGGTTTGGCGATTCAAGCGTCGGGCCCACTGGGCGTCGGACGGCCGCATCCGAGGTCCTATGGTGCCCACAGTCGCGTGCTCGGTCGGTACGTGCGCGAAAAGGCGACGCTCACGATTGAGGAGGCGGTCCACAAGATGAGCGGCCAAGTCGCGGCGCGCCTGGGAATGTCGGATCGCGGTTTGATCGCTGACGGCATGATCGCCGACATCGCTGTCTTCGACCCGGCCACGGTCGCCGACCAGGCGGATTTCGAGAATCCCCACCAGTACGCGAAAGGTGTTCCGTATGTGCTGGTCAACGGCGAGTTGGTGGTGGACAACGGGGAGCACACCGGCAAGCTTCCCGGCCGCGTCCTCGCCGCATGACGTCGCCGACCTCGGCAGAGCTCACGACGAGGCTCATCGACTCGCATCCGACGTCTCTCGCTGGATAAGGTTCCAAGCAGCGAGTCCGGTGTTGTGATAGACGGTATGGGGAATGGTGCGGCGAGCGGTGATTAACGATTCAGTCGATGATGCGCTGCTTCGCATCGATGGCCTGCGCGTTGAGTTCGGTTCGCTCGAATCGCCGGTCAAGGCCGTCAACGACGTGACGTTGGAAGTGCACAGCGGCGAGACCCTCGGGATCATCGGCGAGTCCGGATCAGGCAAGAGTGTGACAGCGATGTCGATTCTTCAACTACTTCCAAGGAATCAGGCCCGAGTCACCGGCGGCCAAATCTGGTTCGATGGGAACGACCTGCTCCAAGCCGAACCCGGTCAGCTTCGACGGGTGCGGGGCAAAGATATTTCGATCATCTTCCAAGACCCGGCCACCTCACTGCACCCGTCGTACACGATCGGCGCGCAATTGATAGAGGCGTTGCGCGTCCACGACGGGCAGCTCTCGAATGCCGAGGCACGAACACGCAGTGTCGAACTCATCACCAGCGTGGGAATCGCTCATGCCGACGAACGTCTGGACCAGTATCCGTTCCAGTTTTCCGGTGGGATGCGGCAGCGTTGCATGATCGCCATGGCGATCGCCAACCAGCCCCGCGTGGTGATCGCCGACGAACCGACGACTGCGCTGGATGTGACGATTCAGGCGGAGATCTTGAGTTTGCTTCGTGTGATTCAACGGGAGACCGACTCGGCGCTGATCTTCATCACCCACGACCTTCGCGTCGTCGCCCAGGTCGCCGATCGTGTTGCGGTGATGTACGCCGGTTCGATCGTCGAGTCGGGAAAGGTCGACGAGGTGTTCGAGGATCCTCAACACCCGTACACCTCGGCATTGTTGCGCAGCCTCCCGGCCCTGGACCTCCGAGCCGAGCGTCAGGTGTCGATTCAGGGATCGCCACCGAACCCCAACGACCTGCCGTCCGGGTGCGCATTCCACCCCCGTTGTGACGTTGCTGCCGGTCGATCCGTGTGTACGTCCGATCGTCCGGCCCTAGCCGACGCCGGTGAGGGCCGCATGGTGGCGTGCCACTTCAGCGGCGAGACAGAGACCGTCGCAGTCAACCTTGCCCGTCACTCGATGCAGGATCAGTCGATTACGGTCGTGTCGCAAACCGACGTCGAGCCGGTTCTTCGGGTCGAGAACCTGCATAAACGCTTTGCGGTCGGCGGCGGTTTGTTCACCGGCGCCAAGCGAGAGGTTCTCGCTGTCAACGACGTGTCGTTCGAAGTTCACAAAGGCCAGACCCTGGCGCTGGTCGGCGAGTCCGGGTCCGGCAAATCGACAACGGCTCGATTGATTCTTCGACTTCACGAGCCATCGGCCGGCCGGATCCTCTTCGGTGGAGTGGATTTGGCGGAAACGAAGGGCCGTCAGCTCCGCGACATCCGGCGCGAGATACAGGTCATCTTTCAGGATCCGTTCGGATCGCTGAACCCCCGGCTCACGGCGCGCCAGTTGGTCACTGAACCGCTCAAGATTCAGGGAATCCATGATGAACATGGTCCGGACCGCGTCGGAGATCTGCTGAACCGGGTCGGCCTCTCCCCCAGCCAATGGGATCGTCGGCCTGCCGCCTTCTCCGGCGGTCAACGGCAGCGGATTGCCATAGCCCGCGCCCTGATATTGGAACCCAGGATGCTGGTGCTCGATGAGGCCGTTTCCGCTTTGGACGTATCGATCCAGGCCCAGGTCCTGAACCTGTTGGCCGACCTGCAGGACGAGCTCGGCCTGACCTACCTGTTCATCTCCCACGATCTCGCTGTCGTACGCCAACTGGCGGACTCGGTCGCGGTCATGTTCGCAGGCCGCATCGTTGAACAGGGCGTGGCCGCCGATGTCTACGGATCAGCGAGGCACCCCTATACCAGGGCGTTGTTGGCTGCCATTCCGGGCACCGAGCGACATCACCGCGACACCGAAGAAGACGCCGACGTGACCGAAGCGCGTATCGAGATCGCCGAGGAAGGGTGCGCGTACCGGCTTCGTTGTCCGATTGCCCAGGATGTGTGCGCAACGGTGACTCCATCGTTCACTCGGATCGAAGGCACCGCTCACGACATCGCCTGCCATTTCGGTGATGCGCCGGCCGAGGTTGCTGCGCCGTGATTCCATCAGGCGAAGCCGAGAGCGGCGACCGGTCGGCGATGGCACAAACGCCCGGAGCGGCCGATCCGGCTCGCGGACTGAACACGGGACTCCGAAGATTTCGGCGTTGGTCGGCGAATGAAAAGCCCGCAGCGACCGCGATCGGGTTCCTCGCCCTGCTTTCCATTGCTGCGATAGTGGCACCGATCGTGGCCCCCTACGATCCTCTTCAACAGGACCTCGGGTCGATTCTCAACGGTCCCTCCTGGTCTCATCCCTTCGGCACCGATGAACTCGGCCGAGATCTGTTGAGCCGGGTCATATTCGGGGGACGGATTTCACTGTCCACCGCGGCGATTGCAGTAGGGATAGCCGGGTCGGTCGGTGCGTTGGCCGGTCTCACCGCCGGATTCGTCGAAGGCGCGCCCGGGGCTCTCATCATGCGATTCATGGATTTCCTCTTGGCGGTGCCGGGGATTCTGCTGGCGATCACGATTACCGCGGTGCTTGGTACGGGCTTTTGGCCGGCAACGATCGCCGTCACCGTAATCTCGATCCCGGCCTTTGCCAGGCTCGCACGAGCCAGCGTGCTCTCCACAAAGGAAGAGGAGTTCGTTCAGTCGACACGTAGCGCCGGCGCCGGTCAGGCGTATCTCATGTTCAAGACGATCTTCCCGAACGCGTTGAGTCCGCTCATCGTCCAGGCCAGCATTGCCGCCGCGACCGCGATACTGCTGGAGGCGGCGCTGAGCTTCCTAGGACTTGGAACCCAGCCACCAGCGCCATCATGGGGAACCTCCATGGCGCTCGGAAAATCATACTTGAACCAGTCGGTGTGGTACGCCCTGATGCCTGGTCTGGTGCTCACAGCGACCGTGCTCTCGATCGACACCATCGGACGTGCGCTCCAGCGCACATGGGGCGGCAGCACGCTCGACTCGGCGGCGGGGAGGGGCGGCTGATGCTTCGATACATCGGATACCGGGTGCTGCAAATGATTCCGATCCTGATTCTGGCCTCGATCGGCATCTTCTTGATGATCCATCTCGTGCCAGGCGACCCCGTGCTGACGGTAACGGGACTTGAAGCCAGTGCTGAGCAGATGGAGCGGGTGAGAATCGAGATGGGCTTCGATCGGCCCCTACCGATTCAGTACTTCGACTGGGTTGGAAACGTGCTGACGGGTGATCTCGGGAACTCACTCGTCAGCCAGAAGCCCACCGCCGAGCTGATCGTCGATCGCATGCCGACGACGATTCAACTGACGATCGCAACGATGGCGATCGGCCTGGTTCTTGGCATCCCATTCGGACTCATTGCGGCTAGCCGCCGGGGCTCTTGGATCGACAAGGCGGTCGCCGGCTACTCGTCGTTCAGCCTCGCCGTTCCAACGTTCGTTATCGGCATCGTGTTCATCCTCATCTTCGGTGTCACACTGGGGTGGCTCCCGACCGCATCGTCATACATTCCCTTCTGGAAGGATCCGGGCGGGGCGGTAAAGAACACGATCGGGCCGGCCTTTACACTGGGCTTCTTCGTTTCGGGAGTGATTGCCCGCTTCGTCCGGGCCTCGATGGTCGAAGTCCTCGAACTCGACTACATCCGAACCGGGCGAGCGAAGGGCGTCGGCGAAGCCAAGCTGGTGTACAAGCACGCGTTCCGAGCCGCCTCGTTGCCAACCCTGACCGTCGTTGGAATCCAGTTCGGCTCGTTTCTCGGTGGATCACTCGTCACCGAGTCGGTGTTCAACTATCCGGGCATCGGCCGCTTGATCTTGTCAGCGATCTTGGCCAGAGACTTCGTCGTCGTACAGGGCGCGGTACTTGTGGTCGTCATCGTCTTCGCCTTGGTGAACTTGATCACCGACATTCTCTACAGCTTCCTGAACCCCAGGATCCGCAGCAGCTAGGTCGCGGCGCAGAGCAGCTGTTGGAGAACCCGCTGATGAAGCGGCGACGTTGCTGGACATGACAGCACAATCAGACAAGACGACCTAGTGTGGCCGTATCGGTAGCGGCTACCGATAACAGGAGAGGAATTCCCATGAAGAAGCACAAATGGAGTGGGTCGATTCTCGGCGTACTCATGGCGTTCGCGCTGCTCGCGTCCGCCTGCGGCTCGGATGATGATGACGCGGCTGAGGACGAGACGTCGGCCGTCGATGAGACGGCTGACGAGACGACGGATGAGTCCACTGACGAACCGGCGGACGAACCAGCAGAAGAACCGGCTGACGAACCAGCAGACGAAGCAGCTGCATCCGGTGGAGTTCTGCGCGTCGGCTCGGTCGCGGACGTGCTCAACTTTGACCCGTTTGCCCTGAACTTTGCCCACTTCCCGACGATCATGGCGATGTACGACGCCCTCATTCGCTACGACGACGACCTCAACCCCCTACCGAGCCTGGCCACCGAATGGGAGATCGCCGACGACAACCAATCGGTTACGGCGACGTTGCGTGAGGGTGTCACGTTCCACGACGGCGGTCCGGTCAACGCTGATGCGGTCGTGACGACGTACCTGCGAGCAATGGACCCCGAAACCGGCAGCAACATGCTCGGTTTCAGTGTCGATATCGAAGCCGTAACCGCCGTTGACGACACAACGGTGCTCATCGAATTCTTCCGTCCGCTGCCCGACCTGGCGATCACCGACGTCCTGCAGGCGATTTCGATCACCGACCCGGCTGGGATTGCCGATCTTGCGACCAGTGGCTCCGGCTCCGGACCGTTCAAGTTCGAATCCTGGGATCCCGGCGTTGAGGTGGTCTTGACCGCCAATGAGGACTACTGGGGAACAGAGGGCCCATTCCTTGATGGAATCGTCTACCAGGTCTTTGGCGACGAGGACGCCCTGTTGGCTGCCTACAATTCCGGCGCCATCGACGTCGCCTGGGACATCCCGAAGAAGGATGCCGCTGATCTCCCCGAAGCGAACATCCTGCCGGGCTATCCCGGATCGCTGACCTACGCCTTCCAGATCAACGCCAACCGTCCACCATTCGACAACCCGAACATGCGCCAGATGATGCAGGTTGCGGCGAACCGCCAAGGAATGCTCGACGCTGCTCTGTTCGGCCAGGGCGAGACGTCGGTCCTACCCTGGGCGAGGAGCTCACCGGCTTACGACGACTCGTTCAACGACACGTTTGCGTTCGATCTGGAAAGGGCAAAAGAGCTTTTTGATGCCGGGGTGGCCGAAGGCGCTCCAACGTCGGCAATCATCAACGTCCCCAGCTCAAGGCCGCCGATGGTGTTGATGGCTCAGATTCTGCAGTCCGACCTTGCTTCGATCGGTTTCGAGCTGGAAATCAACTCACTCGATGCCGCCGCCTTTGGCGAACTGTACGTTGCCAAGGACTACGGAATCATCACGAACTTCAACGGCAACCTGGCCAAGTACCCGACCAGGATGACCGGCAACTCGACGTTCCGGCTCGAAGACAACCGCGGGTGGCCCGATGGGTTGCCTCAGGAGTACGTCGACGCGGTCAATGTCGCATCTTCTGCGCTGACGCCTGCCGATCAGGATGCGGCGTTCGCCGATCTGCGTGACGTGATGTTGGAGCTCTCCTGGGTGGTCAATGTCGCCTACAACCAGGCCGTCAATGCCGTTGCCGACAACGTGGAAGGCCTGGACGTCACGGTCGACACGATGTTGATCATGGAGAACGTCCGCCTGACCGAATGAGGACCGAGGTTCGCCCCTCCTCGCACAACTCATAAGACCGATTGGGCCGGTCCGTCTCTCCGATCTCGGATGCGACGGGCCGGCCCGAGGGATTCGGAGCCGAGCCGACAATGATGGACCCATCAGGGCGACACCCACAAGATCCTCGATATGACATCGTCGGTTTGGGCGAGTCGATGCTGACATTATTTCGCGACGTTGATACACGATTTCGCGACGTTGGCACACCCGGATTCTCATGGGACATCGGCGGCGCCGAGTCAAACGTCGTGAGGAACAGCGCTGCGCTCGGTATGCACGCTGGTTGGGTCAGTCGACTTGGCACCGGGGTGGCCGGACCAATGGTCCTCGACGTCATTGCGGCCAGCGGCGTCGATACTTCGGGCGTCACCTTCTCTGAAGATGCGCCAACCGGTTTGATGCTGAAAGGCTCGCAGGAGACGGAGCCTCGGGTGCAGTACTACCGGCGGTTCTCGGCGGCCTCTCAGATGTCGCCGACGTTGGTGGATATCCCCGGGTGTCTGGACACATCGGTCCTTCACCTGACCGGCATCACGTTGGCGTTGTCCGACAGCTGCCGGGAGCTTGTGCTCGCGCTGCTGGAGGCGCCGGCCAGCGCCCTCCGCTCCTTCGACCTCAACTGGCGTCCGGCACTGTGGCCCGAAGTGACACCGGACAAGTTCCTGGCCGACGTGGCCAACCGGGCCGACATCGTCTTCGTTGGATTGGACGAAGCCGAAGCGGTCTGGGGATTGTCGGACCCCGCCGATGTCAGAGCAATCCTCGACCGGCCGAGATATCTCGTTGTCAAGGACGGGGCCGAGGGTGTTCATACCTTTGTCGATGACGCCATGTACTTCGAACCCGCACTTCGCGGCACGGTCGTCGATGTAATCGGTGCGGGCGATGCCTTCGCTGCAGGGTTCCTCTACGGAATCGTGAACAGCCCCGACGATGTTCAACGATGTCTGCGACTCGGCCACATCGTCGCCATGAGCGCCGTGTCCAGCCCCAACGATGTCGGACATGTGCCGGATTGGGCGACCATCAATCGCATGCTCGACCTGGCTCCGCACGACTGGGCCTCGCTGGTGTACACCGCGGCCCCACTCCCGGATAGCTGAGGAACGCGCCGGGGTCCGATCGGTGATGCCGGCCGCCGACTACCTCAAGGCGAACGTCGGTCGATCCAGCTTCGAAGGGCTTCAAGCCCCGAAGCTTGGGTGAGCTGTCCGCCGATACCAACTGCGAGCGCTCCTGTCGTGAGGTAGGCCTGAGCGTTTTCGAAACCGACTCCGCCTGTCGGAACGAACTTCATCGAAGGAAACGGTCCAGCGAGAGCTCGTAGATATGCCGGGCCGCCGAGCTGCGCCGCTGGAAACAGCTTGACCGCGGTGAGCCCGAGAGCGGCCGCGTGCTGAACCTCCGAGGGCGTAGCAACGCCGGGCAGGATTGGCACACCGCATTCCCGGGCCACGCCGACCACGTCCGAGGAGAGGCCGGGGCATACCAAGAACTCGGCTCCGTCCTCGATGGCCTGGCGGGCCAGCATCGCCGAGATGATCGAGCCTGCACCGATCATGTGAGGCCCGGCCGGCCATTCGTGAACTGTCTGACGAAAGGCCTCTGCCCCCTGCTCGTCTTGAATGGTGACTTCGATCGCTCGCACGCCGAGTGACCGCAACTCGAGTGCCAAGGAGGTTGTGGCGTCAGGCGTCAAGCCTCGAAGGATCGCGATGATCTCAGCATCGAGAAGGCGATCTTCGAACACCTCTTGGATTGCTCCAGGTTCACTGCCCATCACGTGCACCCCGTTAAATCAACACTCGCCGTCCGGACTAAGTTTAGGTAGACATGATTGATCTAGCGATCCGCAACGGTCTAGTGGTCGACGGCACCGGCGGCCCGCCTCGCTTGGCCGACGTTGGTATCGCAGACGGTCAGATTGTCGAGGTCGGCGACATAGGCGCTTCAAAGCGAGACCTCGATGCGGCGGGGCTGGTGGTAGCGCCGGGATTCGTGGACGCCCACACCCATGACGACATGCAGCTCAGGCGCGATCCGTTCAACCGCGAGAAACTCCTGCAGGGTGTCACAACGGTCATATGCGGCAACTGTGGTTTCAGTGCGTTCCCCCATCGCCCTGGGCAGGCCTCGCCCGATCTTCTCGCCACCGATGGTCCCTGGGACTCGTTTGCCGGCTATGCGCAAACGCTCCGTGCACAAGGAATCGGCCCGAACATGGCCACGTTTGTCGGTCACAACACCGTTGGCCGACATGTCGACCCACAGGTTGACCGTCGGCCGGACCGTCGGCACCGAGCCCAGATCGTCGATCGTGTTCGTCGGTCGGTCGAAGAGGGCGCTCTCGGTGTTTCGACCGGGTTGATCTACGAGCCCGGTCGAGCGTCCGTCACCGAGGATCTGATCGAGATCGCCACCGCATCGGCCGAGAACGGTGGACTGTACTGCACGCACCTTCGCGACGAGGGGGCCGGGTTTGTCGACTCGATCGACGAGGCGTTGGTCATCGCTGACGGATCCGGGGCCGGGCTGCAGCTCTCACATCTCAAGACGGTCGGTCGGAGCAATCGGGGCGTCATCGGTACCGTGCTCGACAGGATCGATCGGGCCCATGAGCGGGGCGTCGACGTCGGCTTCGATGTCTACCCGTACACGGCAGGGTCTGGTCCCTTCGAGCAGTACTTCGACCCTGACGATGTCGACGTTGCCAGACTCGAATTCGTCCAGATCGTCCATTGCCCGGACTTTCCGCATTTCGAGGGTCATCGCGTGCCTGCGATTGCGGAGGCCGAAGGTTGTCTGCCCGAAGATGTGACTCGCAGGATCATCGCCGGCCCCCGTGCCACCGAGACGGTTTGTGTGATCTTCGAGATCGATGAGAACGAGATGCGCACCGTTCTGGCCCATCCACGGGCGATGATCGGCAGTGATGGAATCCCCCAAGATGACGGCGTTCCGCATCCCCGCCTTGTCGGGGCGTTCCCGAGAGTCCTGGGCCAATACGGGCGCGACGAAGCGCTGTTCGACCTGCCATCGGCGGTCAAGAAGATGACGTCGGTTCCCGCCAACCGGTTCAGGCTCGCCGGCCGAGGTCAAGTACAATCGGGCCGCTGGGCCGACATCACCATCTTCAACCACTCCACCATCAACGACCGCGCTTCCTACCAGGAACGAAACCCGCCCGAGGGCATCGAATGGGTACTCGTGAACGGCGAGATTGCAGTCACTCCTGAGGGTCTCGGCCCCGCCCTCGCTGGGCACGTGCTCACACGAAATCCCCTGTAGCGGTTCATAGCCACGGACCGTCCCGCCACCGGTGGCCAACGCCGTAGGCAAGTTTCGAATCTGCGGACGAGTGAAGTGAGACACTAGGATCGGTCAAATGGCTGCAGCGCCTGAGCCCACCGGTTGCATCATCATCACCGGGGCCGCGAGCGGGATCGGTCGCGCCGTGGTCGATGTCGTCCTCAAGCACCGGCCGGAGGTGCGACTCTGCCTGCTGGACATCGACGGCGACACATTGGGCCTTGTACGAGCCGATCATCCTGGGCGGGTCAACGTAGCGTCGTGCGACGTGTCAGATCGCCCCGCGGTTCACGCCATCGTTGAACAGATCGCAGGCGGGTTACCGATCGTCGGCTTGGTGACCGCAGCTGGCACGCTTCACAACCAGGCCAGCATCGATCTCGATGAGGCTGACTGGAACAGCGTGCTCGGTGTGCATCTCGAAGGCACCCTGTGGGCCGCGCAGGCGGTGGCTTGTTCGATGATGTCGCATGGTCGCGGTGGTGCGATGGTGAACTTCTGCTCCGTCGCCATGGATTTCGGTTGGCCTCGGCGACTTCCGTACGCGGTGGCAAAAGCAGGGGTTGCAGCGCTCACACGAACTCTCGCCGTCGAGTGGGCCGGTGAAGGCATTCGTGTCAATGCGGTCTCGCCCGGATACGTGGACACGCCAATGATTCGTGATGCCGCGGCTGCCGGCATCCTCGATGCCGATGCCAAGGCACGCGGCCACGCGCTGGGGCGGTTGGCCGATGCGGCAGAGATTGCCGAAGTTGTCGAGTTCCTATTGTCGGATCGTTCGTCGTTCATGACCGGTGAGGTCGTGCGGGTCGACGGCGGGTTCTCGGTAACGAAGTAGACAACGTTGAACTTGGGCAGCAGTGCAGTAAACGGTCGTGAACTGGACGGCACAAAACCAGGAGGCCAGATGAGCAAGTCCGTTGTACACAACATCGACGACATGGTGGACGAGGCTGTTGGAGCACTCGAGGCCGGCGGCACCGCGAGGTTCCCGCTGATCGACGGCCGAATCGTTGCCGTCTTCGCCACTCCTGATGATTCGACATCGGCCAGAATGGCCATGGGAATCAGCGTCCTACCCTCCGGCTACTCGACGCCCGTTCACCATCATCCGGCTGAGGAGTTCGCCATGATCGTCCGGGGCACCGGCTCGATAACGATCGACGACGAGGTCATCCGGGTCAGGCCGGGGGATCTCGTGATTACGCCCCCTGACTCCGAGCACATCACCACGTCGTCCACCGATTCCCAGCTGGTCGTGTACTGGTCGTACGGGCCGGCCGGCAGCGAGCAGCGATGGCTGCAAGCGACGGGCGAGTGATCATGGAACGGACAGGAATCTCATCAAGTTGGTCATGGTCCAACGTCGCCTACTACCGGGCTGTCCGATGAAACTTGCGTCGGTACTGACCCCCATTTCGGATGAGAACTTGAGCTTGGCCGCCCAGTCCGGTGTCGCTGAGATCGTGGCCCGATACCCCGGCCTCGATCTCTCCGCGCTCGACCAGGTCCAGGCCCGAATCGAGTCCTATGGGATGAGGTTGGGAGTCGTCGAGGGTTACCTGCCGATTGAGAACATCAAGCTCGGTCGTGATGATGGCACCGAGATGGAACAGATGAAGACCCTGGTACGGCATCTCGGCGAGATCGGCGTTCCACTCGTCTGCTACAACTTCATGGCCGGGTCCGACTGGATTCGAACCAGCGTTGACACACCCGAGCGGGGTGGGGCCAAGGTGACGGCGTTCAACCTCGACGAGCTGGCGAGCGCCCGCATCCCCGGCCGCGAGCCGTTTCGGGCTTCACTGGAGCCAGGGGCCAGCGGCGAGCAACTCTGGACGAACCTCGAAGCGTTCCTGACCGAGATCATTCCTGTCGCCGAGGACGCCGGAGTCATCTTGGCGATGCATCCCGACGATCCACCGCTCCCCTACCTGTTGGGCAATGAGCGCGTGATGCACTGCGTCGATGGGTTTGAGCGGTTGGTGAACCTGGTCCCATCGCCTTCAAACGCCATCGCCTTCTGCCAGGGCACCTTCTCCGAGATGGGCATAGATGTCCCTGCGGCCATCAGGCAACTCGGGGCGCACATCGCATATGTGCATTTCCGTGATGTCACCGGCACCGCGGAGGACTTCGTCGAGACGTGGCAGGACACCGGCCAGACCGACATGGTCGAGGCGATGCGGGCATACCGAGACGTCGGGTTCGACGGTCCGATCCGGCCTGATCATGTTCCTCAGATGGTTGGCGAGGACGATGGAGAGCCCGGCTACACGATGCTCGGGCGCCTGTTTGCCTACGGCTACATCCGTGGTCTGATGGAGGCCACAGAGAAAGAGCAACAACATGTTTGATCTGATCGTTCGCAACGCCAATCTGATCGACGGTACGGGGGCTCCGGCCCGCCCGGGTGACATCGGGGTCACCGATGGCAAGATCACCGCCATCGGCACCATCGACGCCGATGCGCCCACCGTTCGAGCAATCGATGCCAGCGGCCGGGTCGTGTGCCCCGGATTCATCGATATTCACACCCACTCCGACCTCACGCTGGTCGCGGACGGTATCGGGGAGAGCAAGCTGCGCCAGGGGGTGACGACCGAGGTCGTCGGGAACTGTTCATTCGCCGCGTTCCCCATCGAACCCGAGCGGCTCGATCTCCACGCCGACCACCTGGCGCGGGCCACGGCCCCGATCACACCGTGGTGGACCGACTTCGACGGGTATGCCGACGCGTTGCGCCAGCAGGGTTTGGCGATCAACGTCGCCCCATTGGCCGGCCATGGCACGCTGCGGGTAGCGGCGATGGGCGTCGATGAGCGACCGGCCACCACCGAGGAACTGAGTCGGATGGAGCGAGAGCTCGATCTCGCTTTGGAACAGGGGGCCTTCGGGATGAGTACCGGGCTCACCCATGTCCCGAGCTCGTACGGAGACTTCGACGAGGTTGCTGCGCTGGCCCGAGTCCTGGCCGCCCGCGGCGCGCTGTATGCCACGCACTGTCGGACGGTCGCCCCGGACGAACGAGCGTCGGTCGCCGAGGCCATCGACATCGGCAGGCAGACAGGTGTAACCGTCGAGTTCAGTCATCTGGCCATCAACCGACCCGACCGCTGGGGTCACGGTGAGGAGCTCCTTTCGATGTTCGACGAGGCTCGCAAGGAGGGCATCGACATCTTCTTCGATGTCTATCCCTACGACGCCTCGTCGTCTTCGTTGACGCAGTACCTGCCACCCTGGCTACAGGCCGGCGGCACCGAAGCGATGTGCGCCCGGCTCGCCATCCCCCAAGAGCGCCAACGAGCGCTCGATGACATGGCCGAAGGCTGGTTCGGCGGGATTCCCTGGCTGTGGGACCGCTTCGTGGTGAGCAGCTCACCCGATGGGTACGGCATCGCGAAGACGCTCGAAGAGCTCTCGGCCGGTGAGGGAATCGAACCCTATGAACTGACCCTGCAGCTGTGCGAGCGATACGGCAATGAGCTACAGGTTGTGCTCTTCTACCGCAGCGAGACCGACGTTGCGAAGTTCCTCGCCCACCCGCTGTCGGTCATCGGGTCCGACGGGAACGCGATTCCACTCGACCAGCCGACGGCATGTCCCCATCCTCGCAACTTCGGAACCTTCCCCCGGGTTCTCGGCGTGTATGCCCGAGAAAAGGGTGTGCTGCAATTGGTCGATGCGGTGCGAAAGATGACCGGCGAGCCGGCTCGACGCCTGGGTATGACCGACCGCGGAAACCTCGCCGTTGACGCGGTCGCCGATCTCGTGATCTTCGACCCCGAGACCGTCGTCGACAACTCCGAATTCGGCCGGAGTGCCGATCCACCAACCGGCATCGATGTGGTCATCGTCGGCGGCCACGTCATGTTGGATCACGGAACCATCGGTTCCGATCGCCCCGGCCAAGTGCTGCGCAGGGCTCAAAGCCTCGCCTAGGTTCCACCTCACAATCTCTGACCAACAAGGAAAACTGTATGCGCGTTGCGACCCTCGGCTTCCACCACGAATCGAACACCTTCGCGCCGGTTCCTGCCAGCCTGGAGCAGTTCCTGGCCAGCGGTCCCGATGTAGGTGACGGACTGCTCGCCCAGTACGCCGACTCACAGGCCACCCTGGCCGGCTACATCGAAGCAGCCGCGTCGGACGCGGAAGTAGAACTGGTGCCGTTGGTGTTCTTTGACCTCAACCCGATGGGGACGATCACCGAAGAGGCGCTCGACACCATCATCGCCCGGCTGCTGGGGGCGCTCGATGACGACGGGCCATGGGACGCAGTTCTCCTGGCGCTCCACGGGGCCGCGGCGTCCGAAGTTCATCGAGACGCTGACGGCGAAGTCCTCGAGCGTGTACGACAACTCGTCGGCCACGACGTTCCCATCGGTGTCACCTTTGACATGCATGCCAACGTCTCCGAGCGGATGATCGGTTGTGCCGATGTCGTCAACACCTACATGACGAACCCCCACCTCGATCCTCGCATTCGCGCTCGCCAGTGTGCCGATCTGATCTTCCGGGTCGTTCGGGGCCAGATTCGCCCGGTCATGGCTCTTGAGACGCCACCGCTGGCCGTGAACATCTTGAGTCAGGGCACGAGCGATTCGCCGATGAAGGAGCTCGTTGCATTGGCGGCGGAGGCCGCGACGCGGCCTGGCGTACTTTCGGTCAGCATTGCCGAGGGGTTCCCATACGCCGATGTGGAAGAGATGGGCATGGCGTTCCTGGCGGTCACCGATGGCGACGCCGAGCTGGCTGGTGAGATCGCCGGCGAACTGGCCCGTGCCGCCTGGAAGGTTCGCACCGAACTGGAGGGCGATGGGGTCGCCCTCGACGCAGCACTGCGCCACGCCGCCCAAGCGGAGGCCCACCCGGTTGTCCTCCTCGACGTTGGTGACAACATCGGCGGTGGCAGCCCAGGAGACTCGACCCATGTCCTGGCCGCGGCGCAGCGGCTCGGGGTTGGTGGATTGTTCCATTCACTATGTGATCCGGCTTCTGTTGCCCTTTGCGCGGACGCCGGCGCCGGCGCCACCGTCGAACTCGAAGTCGGCGGCAAGACCGATGACCTCCACGGCGACCCCGTCACCATCCGGGGGGTCGTACGGATACTCGACGATGGAAAGTTTGAAGACACAGGACCCACTCATGGCGGTTTCCGGTTCTACGACGCCGGTCCGAGGGCGTTGGTCCACACCGACGACGATCACATGGTGCTGCTGACGTCACACCCTCGCGGCAACACCAGCCGCCAAGAGCTGGTCAGCGTCGGCCTCGACCCTTTGACGCAACCGGTCATCGTTGCCAAGGGTGTTCATTCGCCCCGGGCCACCTACGAACCGATCGCAGCCGAGATGATCCGGCTGAACACACCCGGCTGCACGAGCGCTGACGTCAGCGCACTCGCCTACGAGTATCGACGTAAACCGATGTTTCCCTACGAGCGCGAAACCGAGTACGGATAGGAGCCGGGCCCGTTCGACTCCTCACTCAGAAGAGCGTTTTGGCGACCTCGATCACTCGATAGTCATCGTCGATGATCGGGATGGCCCGCCATTTGTCGAAGGTGGTGCACGGATGCGAGATGCCGAAGCCGGCGAGATCGCCCACCGCCAGTGGATCTGTCGGGTCGATTTCAAGAAAGGCGTGTTGATCCTGGATCTGCACGACCTGGGCCTCCGGAGCGGTCTCGATCGCGGTGGAACCGCGACGGCGTACCTTTTTGAGGATCGGCAGCAGGCCATCGGTGGAGGCGTCGCGCTTGCCGATCCCCACCAGGGCCAGTCCGGGTTCGGGTCGTGAGAGCACCGCGGCCCATACTTCGATGGCAGGGACAAGCCGGTCGTCATGGCCTGTTCGCGGGGTCTCCCCCATGGGGGAGACCTGGTGGAGTGAGCCATCGTCATGACTGATGTAGCAGCCGCTACGGAGCACGACCCGCAGAGGAGACCCGGCCTCGATGGGTGCGAGCTTGTCGACCACCTGGTCGAAAAACGCGCTGCCGCCGGCGCTGACGATCACCTCCGGCGTCGGCTCGAACCAGGCCTCGGCATCGACCGCATGCGTCAGTTCGACCATCTGATCGAGGAACTCGTCGACCCTTTGCTCAACGGTTTGACCCCCCAAGGGCCCGAGAATCCCCTCGAACCCGGATATTCCGGCCAGGGCGAGGTGAGGCGACCGTGCGGCCGCCGCCGCGACGAGCAATCCATCGGCGACGGTTCGGACACCGGTCCGCCCTGCCGGAATCCCCATTTCGAGCAGGACCGGCAATCGATGCGTTGCACCCATCGGGGCCAAGGTCTCGTTCATGATGTCGACACCCTCGACGGAATCGACGTAGCAGTACACCTCGAAGCCTTCGTCGAGCGATCTCACCAGCCACTCGATCTCGCCAGGAACGACGACCTGATTGGCGATCAGCACCCGGTCCACTCCGGCCTCCCTCATCGTCCTGGCTTGCCACGTCGTGGCTGCGGTCATGGCCCAGGCGCCGTCGCGGAGCTGGCGACGGAAGAGTGCCGGCGCCATGGTCGCCTTGCCGTGCGGGGCCAACGAGACATCGTTGCGCTCGCAGAAACGCTTCATGGTGGCGCTGTTGTGTTCGATCGCCGATTCGAACATCACGGCGACGGGATACGGCACATCGTCATCGAAAACGGTCCATCCGGTCTCGGCGCGAGTCGAGAGCGGGAATCCCTTCGACCCCGACGATCGTGTTCCGCCTCCTGTGCTCAGGACTTCGCTCTCGTCTTTCAGGTCCACGATGTTGCCCCTCCGGCTGTGGTGCGCTCGAAGTACAAGCTTACCCCGACTGCGTTTTTGGTAGCTTTCGAGGACCGGCGTTGACGGTGGCCCAGCCCGTGGGTAGCCAGTCCATGCGTAGACGACTGGAGCTTCAGCATGTTCGAACTCGAGGTGGACCACTCCGGCGCCCTGGGTCGTGTCCTGTCAACCTGTCCCGACGTGGTCGAGGCGGGAGCGATCTCCCGCTGGACGGTCTCGGTCGAGACGACAGGAGCGCTCGAGCGTGGCGATCGTCTCGCACTGGCCCGACGCTGGCCGAGCGACTGGGGCCTGCCACAGGGCGACAACCCGTCCGGGTTCGACTTCTTCACGGTCCGGGCCGCGAGCGGCATGCCGCTGCGCTGGTGGACCGAGGTCGTGTACCCATGGCACCCGGTCGACCATGTCCTCTATGTGGAGGCCCTGGGGCACGGGGTGATCGGCGACCTGATCGAGTTCCGATTCGGCGACGGTGGCGACGGCTCGCCCGGAGCGCGTGCGCAGACATTTATCGAGGAGGCCTCTCCCCTCAGCGTGAGAGTCCACCTCGGCCCAGACGGCAACTGGACGGAGATCGGTCGGGTCGAGGTGGAGGTTACCGGTACCGCAGCCGCTGTTCTGGTTGCATCCGCACCGAGCCGAGTCTCGGTCGGCGAGACGTTCCAGGTCCATCTTCGAGTGGAGGACGAGTGGGGCAATCCGGCCGCCGGGTTCGACGGTGACTTCGACATACAGGGCGCGCTGAGCGCCGGTGGACCTGTGCGGTCGGCCGATGGGAGCTTCACCCGTGTCGACGCCACGCTGGATGAGGCCGGCGTACACCGCCTGGAGGTCAGCCAGCGCGGTGGAGATCTCACTGCGGTGTCGAATCCGATCATCTGCGAGGTGCAGCCGGACGAGCGTCTTTTCTGGGGCGATATTCACGCGCAGTCACTGGTTGGCTGCGGTGCCCGTTCGGTGACGAACTACTATCGGCATGCCCGCGATTTCGCCGGATGCGACGTGGCCGGCCATCAGGCGAACTGCTACATGGTCACGACGCCGGAATGGGAGGAAACCGCATCGGTCACGCGTGAGTTTCACGAGCCAGGGCGTTTCGTTCCCCTACTCGGTATCGAATGGTCGGCAATCTCGCCTCGGGGCGGCGACCGCAACCTCTACTTCCCCGGTGACACCGCCGAACTCCATCGGTGCAGCCACGAGTTCGTCGCCGACCTGAACGATGTCGGCACGGACCTCCCATGCGCCGATGACCTGCATGCTCACTACCGCGACCGTGACGTGGTCGTCGCCCTCCACGTCGGTGGCCGCGCCACCGACCTTCGCTGGCACGAGCCCGCCATCGAGCGCCTGATCGAGGTTCATTCCACCCACGCAACCTCGGAGTGGTTCCTGCTCGACGCCATCAAGAGGGGCTATCGCCTGGGTGTGATCGCCGGTAGTGACGGAGTCGACGGCCGACCGGGTGCCAGTCATCCCGGTCATATGGCCGTGCGAAACGTACGCGGTGGCCTTTCTGCTTTCGCACTCCCCGAACTCAGCCGCGATGCGTTGTGGGCGGGAATGCGCGAGCGGCGATGCTACGCCACCACCGGAGAACGCATCTTCCTGGAGTTCGACTGTGACGGGCACCCTTATGGGACGGAGTACGAGGCGAACGATGCGCCCAGGATTCGCTATCGCGTCGAGGGAACCGGCCCCCTCGACACGGTCGAGATCTGGCGCAACACGAGCCTGCTGCACCGGGTGGAGATCGAGCCAACCGACCCGACGCCGTCCGATGCGATTCGCATCGCCTGGCGTGGCTCCAGCTCAGAGGGCAACTGGCGCCGAGCCAGGATGACTTGGCACGGCCATGCTCGCCTCACCGGTGCCTCGATCTCCGATGTCTCGGGCTACGGCTTCGATACGCCGGACGAGGGGGTCGTTGAGTACAACGAAGACATGGTCAGCTGGCGGTCGATCACTGCGGGCGACTGGGACGGGGTCGTGCTGCGACTCGAGCCAGGATGGGAACCCAATGCTCATCTCGAGTTTGCAACCGATCCGATGAATCTCACCATCCCGCTCGGGTGGTTGAACGATGGTCCGGTCGGGGCCGAGGCCGTCGACCCGGCACGGACCGTGCGCGTGCAGCGCCTGCCGACCGGGCTGCCGGCGGCTTCGTGCGCCGGCAGCTTCACCGATCCTGATCCTCGATCCGGGTGCCACGCCTATTGGCTCCGCGTGCTGCAACACGATGGGGCACAGGCCTGGTCGAGCCCGGTCTTCGCGACTTTCTCGGCTAGATCGGACGCGTGACGATGTTGCGTCTGCCCGGTTTGGCACTGGGGACTACGATCGGGGGAAACCAATGGAGGCACCATGGGCACGTTCATCATCAATCCTCACGGACGGCTTCAGGAATGGATCGCCGATGAGAAGGGCTACTTCGCACAGGTCGGCCTCGGCGACTACGAACTGCGCCAGCACCGGCTCCTGAGCAAGGATGCCGCACCGGCCGTTGTTGCGCCGGGGGCGGCGGTCGATGATCGTGACGGGGCGTTTCAGACCTACGAGGACGGACGCGACGCCTCGGTCAGTTGCGCCTGTCACTGGACGGTGAACATGGCGGCCACGGCCAACCATGGTCGGCTGTGGGGCGAGGCGTACTCGATCTCTCCTTCGGCCATCGTCGTTGCGGCCGACTCACCGATCAGAACGCCCGAGGACTTGGCAGACATACCGGTCAACGTCGGCCACCAATCCGGCAGCCACTACGCAACCATCCAGGCCCTTGAGCCGTTCATCGAGCCGGCCAACATCTCGCTGACATTCGGCGGCAGTCCGGCGGATCGAGTCGATCAGCTCCTCGATGGAACAGCCAAGGCGGCGACCGTGTTCGGCCCCCAACTCTACGTTGTCGAGCAGCTCGGATTTCGCAGAATCGTCGACTGTACGTTCATGATCTCGGCCATGGTCCCGGCCGGGGTTGACCCCGAAGACGTGCGCCGCTACTACGAGGCATTGCGCCTGGCCCAGGCCGATATCGATCGGCTGCATCAGGCCTACACCCGCTACTACCTGAACGAGTTACCTCCTCGCCACGCCGAGCTGGTCGATGTGCGTCGCTTCGGCCCCGGCGAACGCCTGGTGTTCGAGCCCTACACCCGGGAGATGTACGAGCTGACCCACCGCTGGGTCGATGAGCGCGGGATTTTCGACGCCGCCGAGGTTGGGGCGGCCGATTATGGGCGAGCGGTCATTCGGATCGGCTGACCACCGGAGAGCCGACGCAGCGGGCCAGCACCTCGGCAGGGTTCGCCGGGGCGACGTCGCCGACCCAGCCAACATAGTGGTCCGGTCGGACCAACACGAGCTGCGCCTCGTAGTCCAGACGCTCGCCGCGATGGGAATCCCGCACCAGTGTCAAGGGCACCCCCAGTTCGAGGGCCGCCGCCTCGAAGACGTCTCCGCCGACGGCGGTGTCAAAGGCCAAGAGCGTGAAGTGTCGACCGAGCGCATCCGACACCGACCGGCCGTCGCTGAGCGCCCGGGGCGACAGGTGGTGACCGGCGTTGGCAGCGAACCGGTGATCACCTCTGGCACCGCTCACCGCGCCCGGAGGTCCAAAGACGATCGATGAACCCTCGTAGTGAGGTTCAAAGGCGTTGACTCCATGGTTGGCCCGCTCGGTCCGCTCCCGCCAAGCCGCCTCGAAAGCCTCGATATCTCGATCGGGATCGAAGCGACGGAGGAAGGAGCGGTCACGCTCAACGAACGCGTCGATGAAATCCACAGAGGTTGATTCGAACACCGCCCGGCGCTCGGCGTCATAGGAATCGAGTAGCGCAGGATCGGCCCATCGGTTGATCACCGCTGCCAACTTCCAACCCAGGTTTCTCGCATCCTCAAAACCAAGGTTGATACCGAAACCGCCATAGGGCGGATGACTGTGAGCCGCGTCACCGGCGAGGAAGACGCTGTCCTTGCGATAGTGGCGAGCCGAGCTGGTGCGAAGGTCCCAAAACCCCAGGTGCTCGACGTCGACCGCGAATTCCCTGCCGACGGCAGCGTGTAGGAGCGCGACGACGTCGAGACCGGGCCCCACGAGGTCATCATCGACCGGGGCGTGGAAGAACCACCGGTCGGCGGTGTCCACCCGACCGACGAACTGCCAATAACCGTCGAGGCGAGGATGGATGGCGTTGAAGAACGAGCTCTCCGGATGCCTCGACAGCAGCGCCGTCAGCTCAGCCGATCGGAATACGACCAGGACCATGGTGCGGTCGTGGCGTGACAGCATCTCCTCGATGCCCGCCCGCTCTCGCACCATCGATCGGCTGCCATCGCAACCGACCACGTAGTCGGCGCTCAGGATCGTGGTCCGCCCTGCTTCATCGGCGACCGTCACCGCCGCCGATGATTCACGATGCTCAACGTCGGTCGCGGTCCAACCGATCCACGGCTCGACCAGCGACAGCTCCTCCACCCTGGCTCGGAGCACGCTCTCGGTTGAGTACTGCGGCAGCCGCTCGTTGTCTGTGTAGTAGTACGGGCGGACGCTTGACCGCTGCCACCAGCTGTAAGCGTATTGGCCTAGCAGCGTGCCGTACGCCGTCATCCCACCGGTGGCGTAGCCGGCAGGCATCGATCGAGCTGCCCGCACCCGATCCTCGACGCCCCACCGCCACATATGTTCCATGGTCCGCTGAGTGAGATTCTGACCCTTTGGGATCTGTTGGGGCGCTTGGTGACGCTCGACGATGGCGCAATGCACGCCGTTGATGGCCAGTTCGATCGCCAATGCCATGCCGACCGGCCCACCACCGACAATGACGACGTCGTAACTTGGCACAGATATCCCCCATACCGAATTGCGGTATCGAATGACGGCAGTAGATGAGGCTTGTAGTATCCCACTTGAGGGATACTCGGGGAAGGGGAATGTCATGGACGTTCGTTGGTTGAGGCACACGGTTGCCTTGTTGGTCGTGCTCGCGTTGGTTGCCGCGGCATGCGGAAGTGACGACGACGGTGGCGCCACCGCAGCAGAGGAGACCGGGGACAGTTCGTCGCAAGACAGCGAGGACACCTCGTCGGATGACAGCGAGGACACCTCGTCGCAAGACAGCGAGGACACCGCCCCGGATGACACCACCGACGCCGGATCCGAAGAAGACGGTGCCGATTTCGGCGACGCGGTCACGATCAACCTCGGACATCCGTTTCCATCCGGACATCCGATCCAGGCCGGCGCACTGGAGCAATGGGCCGCCGAGGTCAACAAGGTGACCGACGGCACGGTCACCATCGAGTTCTTCGCCGGCGGAGCGCTCGGCCCCGCACCCCAGACCTACGAGAACACGGTGTCCGGTGCCCAAGGGATCGGGTGGGCGCTGCAGGGCTACACCCCCGGCCGATTCCCGATCACCGACGTGATCGAGATGCCGTTCACATTCACCAGCGCTGAGCAGGCAACGGATGTGCTCTGGACGCTGTACGACGAGTACCCCGAGTTCCAGGCTGAGTATGCCGATGTGAAATTGCTTGGCATGTGGGTCCACGATCTCGGCGACCTGTGGATCGGCAGCGGCAAAGTCGAGACGATTGAGGACATGGCAGGTCTTACGATCAGGGCACCGAGCCCGGTACAGAATTCGGTGATTGCAGCGCTCGGCGGGAATCCGGTGGGACTCCCGGCGCCGGAGCTGTTCGACTCACTCGAGCGCGGCGTGATCGACGGGTTGTTCATCGCCAACTCCGGCCTTTCAAGCTTCAACCTGTACGAGGTGTTGGAGAGCGGGGTTGACTGCAACTGCTACGTTGCGGCGCAGTTCCTCGTCATGAATCTCGACGAGTGGAACGGACTCTCCGCGGCACAGCAAGCGGCCATCGAAGAGGTGTCCGGTCGGAACCTCTCGACAAACGCTGCCGTGGTCTACGACGGGGCATACGAGCAGGCCGCGGCCCGGGTGGTCGAGGCCGGGATCGAAAAGGTCCAGCTCGAAGGAGCCGAACTCGAACGGTGGGAAGCTGCCGGACAGACAGTGGTTGACGCCTGGATCGCCGACAACGCCGGCTCGTTCCCGTCCCAGGCGATGTACGACCGTATGATCGAGCTGGCAGGAAACTGAGACGCTGGGTGGTTCGCTGCACGTGAGGGCCGACCGCGGCTTGCTCGGTCGGATGATCGACGGGGTACGGGCAGCGAACCGCGCCGGCCATTACCTGGCCGGAGCGGTGTTGCTGGCCATACTGGGGCTCACGGTGTTCGATATCCTGGGCCGCTGGCTATTCGACTCGCCGGTTTCCGGAACGGTCGAGGTGACCCCGCTCCTACTGGTCACCGTCGTATATCTAGGGCTGGCCCACGCCCAACACGAGGGCGACCACATCTCGGTCGATCTCGTCTACAACTACCTTCCCCCATCGGGCCAGCGGATGGCGGCTCGGTTCAGCAGCCTCTTCACCCTCATCGTGTTGGCGGTCGTCACCTGGCAACTCTGGGTCTACGCCGGGGTGCAGGCCTCGGCCGGCTACACAACGGCCGTACTCGAGTGGCGCATATCGTGGTTCGTCCGCATCGCCGCGGCCGGAGCTGCCCTGCTGTGGATCGCAACCCTTAGCGAGATCGTCGATGACCTGATCGCCGACGACCCGCTCGTCGAAGACCCGATCAGCGAAGAACGCACGTCGGCCAGCACGGCGGGCATGGCTGAGGATCGAGAGCGGCGACCATGAGTCCGGAGCTGATCGGGCTGATCGGCTTCGTTGCGCTCATGCTGTTGTTGATGGTCCGCGTCCCCGTGGGTATCGCCATGATCGCCGTGGCTCTCGTCGGCTATGGCCGCATCGTGAACAACGACGCGGCCTTGGCACGGACCGGCGCCGACGCGTTCCAGGGGGCAGCGACGTTCAGCCTTTCGGTGATCCCGTTGTTCGTACTCATGGGTCTGCTGTTGGCCGCCGCGGGGCTCGGAGCGGACGCCTACCGGGCGCTCAACGTGTTCCTCTGGCGGGTTCGCGGCGGGCTCGCGGTCGCCACCCTTGGATCCTCCGCTCTGTTCGCCGCCGTCAGCGGATCGGCGGTCGCCTCGGCGACAACCATGTCGGTCGTCGCCGTTCCCGAGATGCGCAAATTCGGCTACGACCCTGGGCTCGCAGCGGCCTGCGCTGCAGTGGGCGGCACACTCGGCGCTCTCATTCCTCCCAGCGCGGTGCTCGTCCTGTACGGCGTTCTGACCGAGGAACCGATCGGCGACATCCTCCTGGCCGGGATCATTCCAGGAATCATGACGGCCGTACTCCTCATGGGCACCGCCTATCTGATTGTCAGACGTCGGCCGGAGCTCGGAGCCGAGCAACCAGAACGCCCCGAGCTGGGTTACCTGGCGGCCCTCCGCCTCGTCTGGGCTGTTCCGGTCATCTTCTCCATCAGCATGGGCGGTATCTTCTACGGCATATTCACCCCGACCGAGGCCGGCGCGGCCGGCGCCGCCCTTGCCCTCGTGTACGGAGTCAGCACCCGCAGGCTGAGCTGGCAGAGTTTCGTCGGCGCCCTCAGTCGGACGATCCGCACAACCTCGTTCATCTTCCTGCTCGTCATAGCGGGGAAGATCTTCGGGTTCTTCCTCGCCGTGTCCCGCATTCCCTTCGAGGTGACCGAGTTCGTGGCCGGGCTCGACGCACCAAGGTGGGTGATCATCGCCGCCATCTTCGCCGTGTACTTCGTCCTCGGTGCATTGATGGACGAAATCGCGATCCTGGTGATCATGACACCCATCGTCTACCCGGTGGTGATCGATCTCGGGTACGACGGCGTGTGGTTCGGGGTTCTCACCATCATGATGTTGCTAACCGGTCTCGTTACTCCCCCGGTGGGGCTGATCACCTTTGTCGTCTCCGGCGTCACCGAGATCCCGCTCGCCAGCGTCTTTCGCCGGGTCCTGCCGTTCACTGCGACCCTCAGTGTGGCGATCTTCCTCGTCATCGCCTTCCCGGCCATCGCCACCTGGCTGCCAGGAGTCGCCGGCTGACGGGCCCCCGATCCTCGGGTTTCGAAGCACAGCCGCTTCCAGATGCGACGGCGTCAGCTTGAAGTGTTATCGGACACCAGAAGCTCCTACGGGGCGATCTTACTCCGTCGCCTTGGGGTGACCGACGTGCGCGCCGGTGAGCCACACGGTCTTCGCCTTGTCGTCGATGCAGTACCAGAGGCGGCCTCCCCCGGTGACCTCGTACTGCCATTGCTCCATGTCGACACCGTTAACGCTCCGCTGCCCGAGCGAGCCCTTCAGCGGATGTTGTCGGTTGCCGCGTTCGGCTTGCGAAGTCTTTGGGCGAGCTTCGGGTCAGCGTGGATCTCGGCCGTGGCTTTCCATTCCCGTAACATCTGCGATACGGGCGAATAGTTCTCGACAGCCGCTGCCCCGACCAGCGTCCGGGTGAGGTCTTCGATGAACAGCTTCCGATCTGCTCTTGGCAAGAAGGTAAGCCAGGCGAAGACATCATCGACGGCTTCGTCCAGCGCTGCGGGACTGTGCACGGCAAGGTTCCGCAACAATCGAGCGAGCGCCTCGAACGCCTCGGACCGATCGTCATCCCGATCGGCCTGACTCAAACGCAGCGCCGGAGCGTTCCGACGTCTTAGTAACACGTCGTGCTCCACTAACTCAGCCACGACGTCATTCGGCTGACGCAAGAACTCTGAGAACGGCCGCTCCACAACACTCATACCAACAGGATATCTGAACTACTTCAGAAGTCAACACGCGTCAGCGCCATTGACACCTCAAGGTTTAATTCTCGAAGTCCGGGGAATCGATCGTGACGATCGCTTCGACGGCCTCGGTCCGGCGGGGAATCATGGTCCAGCGACTGACACCCGGAAACGAGGCACCGATGGCCCGACAGCTCCTAAAGGTGCACATCGAGCGGCTCACCGCCTGGCCGTGATTTCCGATCGACATGAACGCTCGATCACCTGCATATCGCCGGGACTCGGGTGCTCGCTTGATCTCCCGGAGTAATCAGAGTACCCAGCATCCGTATGAGCTTCGATCTCTACGTGTTCGACGACCCAAGCCTGCCCGAACCTGGCGATCAGCTGCTTGGCCTCCTGGAAGACGACAGCCGACGGGGCAAGCCGTTGACTCCAGCGCTCCGTCGGTTTGTCAACGATCTTGGCTCGGGGTACCCAGGACTGGATGATGATCCAGACGGCTCACCAATGGGCAAGCTTGCCACTCGATGGAAACTCAATCGCCGCGGCATCATCTCACGCTCTATGATCCCCAAGCTGACCGGGTTGTCCGACCGGGACACCCTCGGCGTTGGTGGCAGATCTGGAGGCGGTGAGCGTCGACAGGACCATCCGGGTGGGCACCGATCTCACAGCATGGGAGTGTTCAGTCAGATGACCTCTGCATGGCTAAGTCTTTGTGATGTGTCTACCGTCCCACCAATCCTCGGTCACAATCACTCGGTGAGTATTTCCAAGGCTGCGACGAACTTCGGCGAGAAGCAAGCGACCCTCGTCGAGCCAGGACTTATCGGTAATGACGCCGCTAAGCACCACCCGGAACCGGAACCGATGGCCCGCTCTTAAACGTGCGCACCTAGCAGCTCACCTCCAGGCCGTGATTTCCGATCGCATGGCTCGCCCTACAACCGGTTATGCTCCGGTGGCTATCAGCTGCCGGTCGGCTCAGAGATTGTCGGGGGTGCTGCTCTCAGGGGTAGCTGTCGAGTAGCAGGTCGAGTGTGAACTCGAAGGAATCGCCGATGTCCCCCGTGCGACTCCATGCTTGACCTCGTCGGTCAACTAACCGACGATTACGAAATCGTCGACTACCAACTCACCGAAACCCAAATCGGACCTGACCAGCGCGTCGAATCGGCCAGCCTCCTACTCCAAGCAGAGTTCGAGAAACACCAGGGCCAACTAGTTCTCACGATCTCAGATGTCGACGGCGAACTACGGCTGATCGGCCTCCGCTTCAATACCTAACGTAGCCACGCAGACAGCACCGATGGCCCGACAGCTCTTAAACGTTTTCAATTGCTGATGGAGCACGTCGGGCAACCTATGCTCTCCGGATAGAGCGAGAGCTCAACCGGGTCGGGCTGCCCTTGGGTCAGCCGGTGAGCTGCGCCTTCTGGCGCCCCAGCACCCGCTACAAGATCCTCAAGTCCAGATGTCGGGCAAGCATGACCGCCTGGCATGATGTGAAGCTCCGTGGGGTCCGGCTCCACCTCGAGGTCACGTGTGCCTGCCTCTGCTGAGGCACCGTTGCGAGTAGTAGAAGTCCGACGGCGATGAGGCCAACCGATACGCCGCGTTGTAGTGACGTAGACACTTAGTTCCCTCCGAACAAGTAGGTTCCTGTCTCTACAGACGGTCTTGACCTTGTTCTGATACGACTCCCGTTGACAAACCAGTGACAAGGCACTGAGTCGCCACTTCGACAGCCCAACGAGCATTGCGAAACGGCACGACCGGCCCGCTGATAAATGTTCATTGGGAGCCTGGTCTAGCCTTGCGGCATGACCGATGCATCGTCCCGAATGCGACTCTTCTTCAAACGGCTACTCAATGATGTTCTTCACTGGGGTCCCGCTAGTCGCCTCGAATCAATCCCGGAGGCACAGCAGGAGAAGGTTTTCGACGAGCATTGGCGCAACGGCTAGCCATCGTTGAGGTGAACATTTCTGCTCGCCTTACCCGCTGAGAAACGATGCCGGTTGCGAGCGCAGCGGATCGAGATTCCAGAGTGGTGATATCGAGCGGATGCGGGCCGACTCCTGCTGGAGCGGTGACCGACTAGCGGAGCGTCACTCGGGATAGTGCACGTTTGGTGGGCAGTGCGTCGAGACGAGCGGTGACTACCCCAGCAACGACGATGAGCGTGCATCCGACGATCGTGAGCGCGTCAGGTGTCTCCCGGAAGAAGGCGAGCCCAACGGCGACAGCTCCAACGACCGTCGTGTAGCGAAACGGTGCCGAGACACTGAGGTCGCCCACTCGCACGGTCTCGATGACGAAGAGGTAGCCAACGACGAGACACACACAGGCGAGGACCAGGACGACCACCGCTCGTGCAGTGATTGTGCCCCATCCCGTGACGACCGAGATCGCTCCCGCCATCGCGGTGACGGCCACGGCGGTCAGCAACGCAATCGCCAAAGGCGGTGTCCTCGCTTCGACCTGCTGGGTGGCGAACTCACGGACGACAAGCGCAGCCGCCGCCACGATCACGAGAAGTGCCCACGGCGAGAAGCCATCCGGCGTCGGACGGACGACTGCGACGACACCTGCGAATCCAATCGCCACCAGAACGTATTGGCGCCGTGTCACGTGCTCGCCGCGACGCGCCGCGACGACGGTGACAGCGAGCGGGGCCGCCATCAAGATGGTGTAGGCGTTGGCGAACTCAATATGGACGATCGCGGCGAAGAAGGCCGCTGCCACCACCACCTCGGCGGCGACACGCAGCAAGAGCGGCCGAGTCAGGTACTGCCAGTCGAACCGCTCACCGCGCACTCGACCAGCGGCGACGAAGATGACGATCATTCCACAGCCACGCAAGAAGAGCGCCTGGTACACATCGAGTCCATCTTCAGTCGCAAGGCGTACCAGACCATCGTTGACGACCGCAACGAGCGATCCAAGCGCCATATAGACCGCCCCCAGTGCGTTCGGCGGCAAGTCTCGAACCATGAAACGGAATCATAGAGGTCTCGGATCCGGGACTGCAGAGAGATTCATGCTCCTTGGCCAAGAGCGGCCCGCCATCATCGCACCTCAACCAAGGCAGAACCGGCTACAAAGGAGATGCGACGATCCGGGACAGGAAACCCTCTGAGGCTCCTGGCGAGCCGCTCGACAATGCTCGCCTCGCACGTCGGCAGGCCCCAACACTGCGGCACCACTGGCCCGCTGAGAAATGCTCAGCGACGTACCACTCAACGCCCAGACCAGGTGAGCCGACGGCAAGCAACTCAGCTACCCAGGGTTCACTGCTGAGGTAATCGAAGCATGGCGTGAGAACACTTGAACAGCGCATCTATCTAGTCTTGTTTATCGTCCGACAACGTCACCGATCGAGCGCATGTAAATGTTCGCTCCTTGACCAACTTCGCTGTCCGTGGCCAGACGGAAGGTTTCCGATCATCTGACCCTCGCATCACGCTGGTGATGCGTGTGTTGCTGACCGCCCTGGATGACCGCTCACTTCCAGTACCGGCAACAGCTGGCGGTTATCTGCTGGCGCTCCCAACACCGGAACGTATGGAACAATCGAGGCGATGGTTGCTACGCATCGACACAAGCTGCTCATCGGTTCGCTCGCTGCGGTACTGCTATTCGTGTCTGCCTGGCTTGCGGGCGAGCCTCAAGACTCGGTGCAATGTTGGTGGCAGCAGCGGAACGGCTGGGAACTCGAGTTTCCTGGCGAGAGCCTGCCCGAGCAGGAGTTCCGAGATGCGATTGAAGCCCAAACACAATGCGTCGATCTGACCGTCGCCTACGTCAACACCCGTTCTGTTCCAGATGGGCACGTCGTTGAGCCGATCGGTACCCGTGAGTGGATAGAAGGAGGAGGGACGCTCAACGTCCTGGTGGAACGGAGATCAGGATCGGAGGTCGTCGAATGCGGCCAGCCACTTCGAGAACCTGCAACCAGAGCTGCAGCAGAAGTTCTCAGCTGTGGCAACGAGGTTTCTCCGCCCACCGGATAGCACTTGACAACGGCACCGATGCATTGCGGATAAATGTTCATTCCTCGACGGTCCGTGACCAACTTCGCTGTTCGTGGCCACGCCGAACGTTTTCGTGCGTGACAGCCGCTCAGAACGTCGTTTGTGCCGTGATGAAAGCTCGACGTTAGCGACCGATCTCAGGGCCGGTGGCGGAAGCTGACCAAGACCTCGTCCGGGCCGAATTCGTTTACATCTAGTTGGGCGGCAGCGTCGTCGGCCAAGTGGGCCGATACGAATTGGCCGATTTGCTCGGTCACGACATAGCCGGCCGCCGTCAGGAACGCCGGAAAGTCAATCTCGATGTAGCGTTGTTGGGCCTCAACCCAGTCTTCGTCATCGGTCAGCCACTGGTAGGTGACGTTGATTTGCCAGCTCTGACCACCGTCGTAGCTGACTTCGCTGCTATCCACGCGTTGTAGATGTGCTCACGCTGACAACGACGCCCAACAGGTAGAGGTTGAATACAGCCATGAAGGCATGGATCACGACGGTAAGGGTTGCGTTTGGTCACCGAAGTGCTGCCGGTGTTGTATCTGCGTGGTCTTTTCCACGGGGACTTCGCTGCGGCGTTGGCGGGGCTTCCTTGGCTCTGGTGCCGGGCTTTTGGTATCGACGATCAGCCGGTTGACCGAGGCTAGACCCCTCTAGGCCAGGCCGAGCCGCTTGCAGGTGCCTGCGGCGATGGCACCGTTGTCGGTGGCCAGGATCGCGCCGTTGACCCACGCCGCGGCGGGCGACAGCAGGAACAGTGTCGGCTTGGCGATATCTGCAGAGTTCGCCGCTCCGAAGCTCTCCATCCGTGCCACCGCGTCAGCTCCGAAGCTGTGCATGAAATCGTCGATGATTGGCGTGTCAACGGCGGCCGGTGCGACGGCGTTGACCCGGATGCCGCGGTCTCTCCACTTTGAGCTGACCAGCATGGTCCAGACCGACAGACACTGCTTCGAAAACGGGTAGGCCGAGCTGTTCTCGAACCCGTCCTGCTGAATTCCGAGTTCGGCAACGGCCGCTTCGACACCGTCGAGGCTGTCGACCGCGAACATGACCTGGATGTTGGCGACGTTGGACGGCCACCCGTTGCCGGCTCCCGAAGTCATGTTTACGATGCCCGCGCCATCGGTGAGCTTGCCGACCGCGGCCTCGGTGAAGTTGCGGAGGCCGGTGAAGTTGATTTTCAGGACGTCGGTCGGGCCGAATCGAGCCGATGGCGGGACCCCGGCGATGTTGAGCAGTCCATGCAACCCATCGGGCAGTTCGGCCACGGCCCGGCCGATGGAGGCCGCATCGGCTTGGTCGTACTGGATGTACTGGGCGACGTTGGCGCCGTCTGGCTTGTTCAGGTCGAGCCCGACAACCCGTCCTCCTTCTTCGGTGATCTGGGCCGCGCATGCGGCACCGATTCCCGACGCCACTCCGGTGACGGCAATGGTCTTACCTTCGAATGTCATGATGTGTTCCTCGCTCTAGTGTTTGCTGGTTGTCGTCAGGGGATTATCTGCGGTGTCTTCCAGCAGGGTCAGGCCCATACCGGTCAGCATTGGCAGGTAGTAGTTGCGGTGGATCTTTGCGACCTTGGGCGTCAGCGCGCCGCGCATCGCCAGCCACATCATCATCTCGACCGCCTCAGCGCCACCTCGCTCCATCCAGTCGTCGTGTGTCATGTCGAGTAGGCCTTCCGGCTCGTCCTCAAGCCGGTCGAGGAACTCATGGTCCCAGTCCATGTTGGTGTGGCCGAATCGGTCGCCGTGCAGCTGGTGGGACAGGCCACCGGTACCGATGATGGCGACCCGCGCGTCCTCGGGATAAGACTCGACCGCCACGCGCAACGCCTGTCCCAGCTTCCACAGCCGGCGGGGCGTCGGCAACGGGTGCTGCAGGACGTTGACAGCGAAGGGCACGGTCTTGACGTTCCAGTCCGGTTTGTGATCGAACAGCAGGGGGTATGGCGCCAGGAGCCCGTGATCCATGGTCATCTCCTGGCATATGGTGATGTCGAACTCGCTCACCTTGACCAGCGAATTGGCGAGGTGCCACGAGAACGCGGCATCGCCCTTGACCGACGGCAGGTCGCGCACGCCCCAGCCTTCATCGCCGATCGGATACTCTTCTGCGGCACCCATTGCGAAGGTCGGGTATTTGTCGAAGAAGAAGTCCGTCCCGTGGTCGTTGTAGATCACAATTGCGTGGGAGACCCTGGCCGATTGCAACCAGGCCTTCACCGGCTTGTAGCCATCGAAGAGTGGCTTCCATTCAGGGGCGTCCTGCTGATTCTGGTCGTAGGCAACGCCTATCGAGGGAACGTGTGATGTTCCAATCCCGGCTACTATTTTTCCCATCTTGCCGCCTCTCTGGCTCCAGTGGTTTCTTGTGCCCAGTGTTTACATCTTCCGAGTGTTTGCATGTTCCGAGTGTTTGCATGTTCCGAGTGTTTGCATGTTCTGAGCGTTTACATGTTCTGGCGAAGGGGCACGTTTCGAGTCGCCATAAAATCTTCCTGGCTCTCGCCCCGTTGCTGGGCGCCGATCGCGGTCAGCCCGTCACCGGTGACGGCGCCGATCTTGATCAGCATGTAAATGCTGCCGCCTCCCTCCGCCACGAGCGCCTTCCAGTCCCGCTCGGTGATCTTCTGCTTTTCCCACTCGGAGAGGCCGTGGTGTTCCATGTATCGGTCGGGATCGGCGGCGAACGCCTCGCGGTTCGCGGCTGTACGCAAGGAATAGGCGAACCCGTTCAACCTGAGCCCCTTCTGCGACCGCTGGCCGGTAAAGACATGGGTGCCTGGAATGTGGTCGCTGTGGCCGGTCTCTCTGCTCATCGTCGGTTACCTCGGGGTGTGTGGTTGCGTAAGGCTGTGGGTGTTCGGTGGCGTTTCTGCTGCGATGACGGTGTCTCGTCAGGCGATACGCTTTACAACGGGGCATCGTAGCTGTTCCCTCGGACCAGCCCCATGGAGCGAAGTCATGCCTGTCAGCGAAGACGCCAACGTGATTCAGTCGGTGGCGCTTTCCATGCAAGTCCTCGAACGCCTCGGTGCGAGTGACAAGGGGTGGGGGGTATCGGAGCTCGCCCGCGAGCTCGGCGTACCCAAGGCCCGCATGTTCCGCCACCTGCACACGCTTCGCCAGCTCGGCTACGTCGCCCACAATTTGGAGACGAAAAGGGATCACGTAGGCATGCGATTGCAACTGCTGGCCAGAATGGTCGGCGAGAACGTCGACCTGTCGGCGACGTTGCGACCGGTGCTGGAAGTGCTGCGCGATCGGACCTCCCATACCGCGGTATTCGCCGCGGTGCTCGACGGCCGCCCCACGATCATCGACTACGTACCCGGAACCACAGCGGTTCGATTCACCTTCAGGCCGGGGGCCAGCTTCAGCATGAACTCCACCGCCCTCGGACATGTCTCCCTGGCCTTCGGTCCATCGGACTACTGGGACCATGTGGGGGACGCCGGCTTCGAACCGGAGACGCCCAAGACCGTGACCGATCCGGCAATGTTGCCGCCGAGGGTTGAGGAGGCGCGTACCCGGGGTTGGACAATCGTGGCTGAAGAGGCCGTGATCGGTGTCAATGCCATCGCCGCACCGGTGTTCCTCCACGACGGCGACTACGCGGGCGCCGTCGCCGTCGTAGGTTCCATCCAACACATACCGGCCGATCCGCCTCAGGATCTGATCGATGCGGTCCTCGCCGCCGGGCACGAGGCGTCCCGAAATCTCGGCTACCGCGCCGAGTCGGTGGACGTCGACTGAGCTCAGCGCAGCCCCCTGTCCGGCTTGGACTGCGACCCAGGAGGAGGTTCGGGTTCGCATGATCACAGCTCCGGCCAGTAAGCGAAGGGGAGGCCGGTGTGCTGTTTGGCGTAGGAGATCTGCGCTGTTTCGTCGCTCACCAGATACTCCAACTCGGCGGCCTGAAGCCGGCG
>JAVJHY011685992.1:0-42751 GCA_035593235.1 Phascolosoma agassizii
CGCTGGGCATCATGAGCTCCGAGGACGACCCGACCGTTGTTGTCGAGCCGAAGCTCGGTGGCCCTCGCCTCTGGTTCCAGAAGGTCTCGGAATTCAAGGTCGTCAAGAACCGAGTTCATCTCGACGTCCGGGCTGCCAATCGCAAGGACGAGGTCGTGCGGCTGCGATCGATCGGCGCCACCCTGTTGGAGGACCAAGCAGACGGGCTCACCGTGATGCAAGATCCTGAGGGAAACGAATTCTGCGTCATCGACTAGGCCACCGACGAACCGCTCGCGAGCAGAGCGCTCAACAACGCCGCACCAGTTTTGGTCGGCTTCGACCGAGGCGCTCCTTGTGGCCTGGGCAACAGGCGCGTCGGCCGCCGGGCTGCAAGACTGTCTGGGTGACCATTCTGTTCAACACGACGTTTTCTGCGTTGGATCCCACCTCGCTGGCTGCCTTCTGGGCGCAAGCTCTGGGGTACTCGACCAAGCAGGCGGAGGACTCGTTGGTTCGACTCGGACCTCCCACAGAAGCGAGCGGCGCTCCGGACCTTCTGTTCCTCAAGGTCGAAACTCGGTCGCAGGCCGGTGGAGCCATTCACCTCGACCTCGCAGCTCTGAGCATCGTCGACGAGGTGCACCGGCTGGTTGGACTTGGGGCAAGCCTTGTCGATGGATCGAATCTCACCGAGCCGAAGTTTCGGGAAGCAAACGGGATCAGGTGGATCGTTCTGAGCGACCCCGAGGGCAACGAGTTCTGTGTCGGCGGACTCCCAGAGGATCTCTCAGCGCACTAGCGGCATCGCCCGGGTCTGCCAGGGAAGCGACACCAGAGGGTCGATCGGAGCATGCAAAACCTGTCCCAAGGTGCTCGGCGGTGGCGCCCAGCGACGACACCGGCGAACTCATCACATGCCACTCCGTCGAGAGTGGGATCAGCAGGCTCGGCGTACTCCTGGGCTCGTCGTTAGGCACTGTCCCGAACGTCAGGTTTGGTGATTTGCCGCTCCGAGCTGCCCGATTCTAGAAGTTGTGGATGATGAACGACTTGGTGAAGCCGAGTACCCGCTCGGGAGCAATTGTTGCGCCCGGAAACAGCATCTTCAGTTCGGATCCTCCAACATTGCGTACGAGCGCAGCGAGATGTAGCGCTTCGGCAGGGCTACCGGCACGCCGATGTATGCCAACGGGAAAGCGTGCGAAACACCAGGCCTGGGCCTTCACCGGTAGATAGTGAAACAACTTCGCTATCCGACCGGTCGAGCGGTCCAAAGGCCTAGGTGTCGACACCATTCGGCACGATGTGGCACGGCACCGGAGCGATGATCTCGGCCATCGCCGGCGACTTGACGACCACCGCGTCGACCGTTCTGGCGAACCAACGGTCGAGGGCGACAACGGCTGTGCCTGGCGCGAGATACCCGGCCGTTGGAATCGGGAACTCCCTGCACATAACTGCCCATGAACGACACCACCACAGGCATTCTCACCTGACAGCGGGCCAGCCACCCCGCGTAGCCGTAGTGGGCGTGGACTACGTCGGCGGTGGCCAGCACCGGATACAGGTCGACCACCAGCGTCCGTGGGTACGTCAGCTTCGGCGGCCCCTTGATCTGCACTGCGTCAACCTCGACCCGACATGGCGCAGCGAGTCGAGCTGCCGAGCCAGGGGGGCCATTGTGTTCGGATCTTCCGCCGTCGGGAGCGGAACGGAGACGCTGACCACTCGCATCAGATCACCGACCGATCCGGAGCGCATAGCCGATCGCAACGATCGGGTTTGGTGATGGACCGGCTGGTGACTGGTCTCGCCTCAGCGCCGGGCGACCGTTGGCCGTCCGGTCTCGGGCCTCGGCCAAGAGCCGCCTGGCCACCGGCCACGGCCGAGGCGCATGTCGCGGCACCGACGCGTGGCGATCCTGCGGCATTGCTCGAATCGCACGTCAACGGTGGACAGCGGCTCCACAGGGATCGTCAGTAGCGCATCCGGGTCGTCGGTAGGTGGCGACGGGACCTGGACGCCGTCGACCAGCAGGCGATGATCCGAAACCACTGGATGACGCCGGTCGAGGCCCAGTTGGAGCTGCGTCGTGTGGTCGGGAACATCAACTCGAACCGTCTGGAGTACGGCCGGACCCGTACCGTCTCTCCGGCGACTGCGGTCGAGACGTTTGAGCGGAGGATGTCGGCGAGCGACATCCACTGCACCGGCCCGAGTCGGTTGATCTCATCAGCGGCGACGAGGAACTTGTCGCTGTCCTGGCCAAAGTCTTCGTGATGGCCATACACCACGATCGACACCCCCAGGAAGGCCCGCAGGATGAAGTCGTCGTGGTCGCGCCCCCCGCTTGCAAGGTCCCGTCGATGACCCCGCAGATCCGGTCGACGTCGCCTTCGGTCATGCCCGACCACAGCGGGAGCGGGCCCTTGCCGAGAACGATCAACGGCAAACCACTCACGGTCTGGCTGTCGAACGCCTGGTACGAGATCGTCAGGTCCAACGACCTCCGCCACCTCAGCGCTGGTACCCGAATCGACTGGGCCCGGTCCCTCGACTTCTCCGACCCACGCCGAGTCGCTGCCTAGTTCGCCGGATACGGCATGAAAGACAAAGGCTTCCAAGACCAAGCACCCGAAGGCTGGCACAACGCCAAAGGCAGCATCGGCCGATGCTGGGGAAGCCGACGACTACAACAAGCCGTGCGAGAAGTCCGCATCACGCCCGAAGACGAAATTGAGATTCGCCGTTTGATGCGCAAGATGATGCGAGGCCGTGGCGGGCTCATGACCGTCCAGCCGTACCGCCACGTCGCCTACGACACCTTCAAGGTTGGGACCGTCGACGAGGAGACCGGGGAGGTCACCAAGCGGTCAGTGACCACCGAGCAGGTGTATCAACGGAAGCGCAAGGTCCGTCGCCGGTACCGGCTCCCCAGCATGGACACACGACCCCGATCGCCCGGCAGCGCCGAGCGAGAACACATCGTCACCAACGGATACACCCTGCTCTGCAACAGCTGGGTCTTCGGTTCGGAGATGTGCCCTTTGCTCCGTAGCACTCACTATGTAACTTGCAACCGACTCGGGCGGCCTTCATCGAGGTCGGCGTAATCAACGCGCGATTCTCTCTTGGCAGTCTCCTGAGCTGTGCAATTCGGGACGGCCCGGTCAAGGTCCGCCACTAACGCAAAAACCCGCCTCCCCTGTTGGCTGAGGCGGGTTTCTGGTTTGCGGAGAGGGTGGGATTTGAACCCACGGTCCCCTTGCGAGGACACCTCCTTAGCAGGCGGGGAGGCACGGGTCGTAGAAGGTCGTGGAAGCTCGGCCCACTGGACTATGTCGACGGTCAAGGTCGTCAATAGTCGCCAGGCGGCGTTGCCTGTGGCTCCCAAAGTGCGACGTAGTGAACCGGCCTCGCCCGCTCACTACGAGCCTCGCATCGTCGCTGCTTTCCGGCTTATTCGGTAGCTGCCACTCCATGCGTTATCAGCGGTGACTACTGGCCGGGACGGATGGCTATCAGTTCCGCTCACCGATCCGGTCCAGCAGATCAGCGGAGCATTTCCCGTATTCGGCTCGGATGACGAACGGCTCGGACATTGGCAGACGAGCAACGCCGATCTCGGCCGCCTCGTCTGAGGCCATCGGGGAGAATGCGTCCCCGAGACCGTAGAGATAGTGATCGCCGAAGTTTGCATCGCACTCACAGAAGCACGTGTAGTACGGGTATGCGACTCCCCGGGAGCGGTGCAACCGGTACTGGGGGTGGGCGTCGACGAGATGCTGGAGAACCGGTTCTGGGAGTTCGGTGACCTACTCAAGGTGCGCTGGAGACGGCGGGTTGTCCTCGTTGTCCCCGGTTACGACCGACACGACCAACCCGACCGGATGCTGAATGACACCGCAGGCCCAGCAAGTCGCCCGGCCGGTCAGCAAGACGACCGGTGGTTCGACAACAAGTTCTGGCTGGATTGTTGGCGAACTGATTCCAGTCGAGCGGGTGAGCATCGAAATTGCCATGTCGACCTTGTCGCTGGCGCTATCGAGGACGTCAGGGTCAACGAGGAGTGCAGCCAACAACAGCATGTCGTCGGTCAGCGGTTGACCTGACATCCATTCCATCGTGATCGCTGCCCCGGCGATCCGGTGTAGTGGTGGAGTCCAGGCCGGCAGTTCGTCGCCGATGGTGTCGTCATTGGCGACGGTTTGCGCCTGGCGTGCCGCCGCAATTCTTTCTTTGAAGCCCAGACTGAGCAGAATTCTGCGGGCTTCTGTCGACGTCGGTGGGTCGAGCAAAGCGTCGAGTAGATTGATGGTGCCGCAGTGATTTGATCGTTCGTGGGCGGCGATGGCCATAGCACTGCGGAAGGTCGGGCGAGAAACCGCAGCGTCGAGATCACGGTCGGCCTACTCAACTGAGCGGATCGGCCCCCGCGCAGCCACAACGGCGGCACTGCTCGGACAGCCCGTCCATGCTCGTCTCAGGTGTCCGACGTCGCTATGGGGATTGGGTGAGCAGAACCGACTGATCTTGGAGTACTGTCTATTGCTGTAGATGCCTCGGCGGAGGCGGGAAGGACTCGGACAATGAACCGAGCATTATCGAAGTCAATGGCCGTAGCAATCGCAATCCTGTCGATCCTGGCGCTCGCCGGACCAGCTGACGCTGGCAAAGGCGGATTCCAACATGGCCTGGTCATCACAGTGGACGACGCTGGCTACTATTTGGCCGGTCCTCCCGACGGGCCGAATGGAGCCTTGGACGTTCCAGGCCATGATTGGGTGCAATCCGGCAAGAGTCGGCTGCAGGGCAAGCATTACAACACCGGCCCCTTCGGGGCACCAAGCTGGTGGTCTTCCGATGCTCCGGACGGAGCGCTGCTTTACATCGTCCACGGGGTTATCGACACCTGGAGCGAGGCCAAAGCGGCCGAATACGCAAACCGCGGCTACACCCACTATCACGAACTGATATCAGTCGATACCGGGATTCCACATCCGAACCTGGTGGTTTGGCTCAAACACCACGCCGTCGGTCACTTCAATTTCGACGGTGGCCCTGCACCTCAATTCGCCCACGAGGTCTCACCAGGTATCGACCGCGAATTCATCCCCAATGGGTCAAACCCGTACAACCCGTAACCCGCTAGGCGGGCGGAGTTCGAGACCCTAGCTGAAGCTCTCGGCACGACAGAGCCCGAGCTACCGATTCGAGTTCCCAAGCGCTTGCCGCCAATCCCGCGGTGCGAATCAGCCATTTGAGCGACTGGCTAGGCCACTCGACAACGGCACCGATGAAGTGCACCTAGATGTTCACCGTCGACCAAGGCCAGGGTCGCCGGTTTGTTCGTTGTCTGAGTCTGTCCGTGGAGCGAGTAGCTGCCCTTTGCGATGCTCTCGGCGGAGTGTTCCTGTGCGGTCGGTGCCTGACTTCGTCGGCTCGCGCTCGTGGTGAACGAGAGAGACAGTAACCTCAGAGCGTGCGGTCAGATCTTGTCGCCAACGCATTCCTTGCCGGCTCCTTGCTTGTTGTGGCGTGCACCTCCGAGGGTCCCGGCAACCCAGACGAGGCCACTACATTGGCCCAATTCACCACCCGAGGGCTGCGACACGAGTTCGGTGTCTTTCCCAATCAGCAGGGCCCTGATGCGCCCTGTGTGTCGGGCTCTCGGTCACAGACTCAAACAAAACGTCGGTGACGATGGCCTGCCCAACAGAACCTACAGAGATCTCAGAGTACGGAGCCCTGATTGAGCTCGACACTGGCGTCTTTGTCGTCGGGTATGGGCTGGGGGATGGCGAGACTTGATTGACCGGGTTGCCGCCCCAGGCTTCTGATCCATAGTCGGGGGAACACCAGATAGCGGTGGTATCCGTCGGACGGCGTCGCTGGCCGGACGGCGGCCTGAGCTCGGAGAACGACGTTTCCGACCGTTGCCGGCCAACTAGCTCCTACAGGCTGCTGCGTGCTGTTCCCGAGACGGATGTTCTCACCGTGTTCTCGCAAGCCACCGGCTTTGGAAGGTTACCGTGAGCGAACGCTAGCCGCCGGCGCCCGACTCTCCAGCGGTGGCTCAGGGAGGGAGCGGCGTCCACCGGGTAGCGGTCGAGAACCGGGCCCACCGTTGGAGTAGGTGGGCTCGTCCCCGCTTCACCAACTGCGCCTCGGCCCGCCACCGGGCGCCGGCCTCGATGTTGGCGTTGCAGAACGACCACTCCTCGCAGGCATGGCGCACAAAGTCGACGGGGAGGTGGATGGCGCGGAGGCCCCCGAGATCGAGAGCTGAGCCGGCCTGGAGGTAGTAGCCCAATGGTCGGCCCCGCTCAAGGGTCAAGCCGGGCGTGACGTGGTGGGTAATGGCATCGGCCAGCTCGACCAGCTCATCGGCCGGCAGCAGGCCACTGCCCAGCTCGGTGACGAGATCGGCGCCGCGGCCGGTGAAGCATCGGTGGTAGACCGGCTGGCTGAGACCGACGTCGTGCAGCAGGGCGGCTATGAGCAGCAGATCAGGATCGATCTCGACCCCGTCGTACTCTGCCAAGGCACAGCCGAACACCCAGGTGCGCCACGAGTGATTGAGCATGGCCTGGGAGTCCAGCAGCCTGGTGGCCTCTGGCTCAACCCGGTTGAGGAGAGGCGCCCTCGCCGTGGCTGGCTCGTAGGTCGCCCAGTCGAAGTCGATGTGACCCTTCGGGGGGCGTCGGCGCCACCACACAGCGGCGGCCCGGTGGCCGAGCGCCCGGGGGAGCTGACCGTAGGTCTTGGCCACGAGCGCGGCGCGCCGACCTCTAGTCTCGACGATGCCGCTGGTTTCCTGCAGCCAGTCGTAGGACCCGAACGCCGGCGTGGTCATCAGGCCGGATCGGAGACGGTCGGCGCTGCCTTGACGTCCGTGGTGCCGCTCGCCCAACCTTCGGCGGTCTGGTATGCCCAGAAGATGGCGAAGGGAACGATCTCCACCACCTCCAGCCAGAAGACGGCGTGCCCGACACCCCGGTTCACTAGGATACCGAGCACCACCCCGGCGATGGCCATGAAGGCGGCGATGAGCCGGTACACGCGCCGATAGTAGGTAACCCGGGTCGAATCCTTCCCGAATATCGTCGGCTCCACCGCCAGCAGGTCATAGAGGAGCCGGGAGACCGATCGTAGCCAGGGGAAGTCGGCGTTGATCATCACCGCCAGCCAGATGGCCACGAACATCAGGACCGCCGCCGTACCGTGGGCACGGCGATCGAAGCTGTCCCTCCAGGTCAGGAACCAGACCAGTCCGATGGCCAGGACGAGGAGGCTGAGGAACAGCCCGACCCAGGTGGCCCGCTCGACCTGTTGGAGCCGTTCCCGGCGCTTCCCCCGCTGACTGGCGAGCCAGAGGGCGATGCCGAAGGCGACCAGGAAGCCGAGGAACAGCGACCAGGCGTTGTTGGTCACCAACAGATCCGTGGTGGCCTGGGCCGCCTGCTGGTCGGGAGTAGGATCGAACAGCCCGATGTGGCGATTGGTGGGGCCGCAGAGGTCGGTCGGCCTGGCGGTAGGGACCAGGGCCACAAGCGGCGCCAGGAACCCGGCCAGGTTGAAGAAGAGATCCTCCACCAGATCTCGTCCGATCAGCGCCACGAGCGACACACCGATGACGAAAAGTACCCCGACAAATATTGAGTGCACCGGGGTGTAATAGAAGGCGCTGATCGAGCCCTGATAACAGTCAGCCGCACTGATCTCGAGCAGCAGTGAGATTGCCAGCGTGATCGTCACCACCACCAAAGCCAGGCGCAGATAGCGGTACGAATTCACGACGAAGTCGTTGTCCATGTTGCCCCCTATCAACGGCCCGATTGGTAGGCCTTGAAAAGACGCTAGCAGAGGTTTCCCTTTCGGCGACATGGGTTCGCTATCCGGCCCGCCATTTCAGGTTTGGGGTGTGTAGCAGCTCGAGTCTCTCATCGCCTCCTCTGGTAGTGGCCAGGAGATACAGGTGCTCGTCATCGAGCGAGCTACCGCCCGACCCCCACCGGAACGACGGCGAAAAACGAGGCCGCGACCGGGCAGTTTGACGTGACGGGTCCGCTGGTGGGGTAGAAATCTCGAAACGTGGAGCTCGGGGTCGTGGTATCGGGCGGGACTCGCTCGGTCGTGATCGACCTTCCCGGGGATGCCCAGTTTGTACAGCACGATCTCGTTGCCACCGCGGCCGAGCAACCGCCGCGCTCCCCGCCCGAACTTCGCTCGTAGCCCCGCGACATCTCCGAAGAGGCAAGTCTCGAATCTCCCGATGACGATCGAATGGAACAACAGGTTCAGGCGACCCCTTAACATGCAATGGTGAGCTGGTGTGCGCTGGATGCATCACCATTGATCTGGCTCGACGGGCTGGTTCCGACCGGCTTCTCAGGCGGCCCTGTCCTCGTAGCCAACCGTGATCGGTCAAAAGCGCCGACGCTCTTGGCGGTGGTAGTAGAAAAGGACCTAACCGAACTCTCTCAACACGACGACGGTTGGGAGATTGAGGTAGACGCAGGCATTGTGCAGTCGGTATGGACGGGGGCGCTTTGGTACGGGTCGTCCGTCCGATCCGCTCCCGTCTCCCAGAATTGATGGGACAAAATATGGGACAACTCGCCTAGGCCAGGGCCGCCCGGCAATGGCAATCTCGTCCCAGAGCCCAGCGGGCAGCCACTGCTCCCACCTAGGTCGCCGACTTCCTGCCGGACGGCCAGCCTTGGCTGTACGGTGTCACCCGATGAGGCGCTCACATCAACTTGAGCATGAACGGCTCAGAGACGCAACTGTGACTAGACCGTACTCGCATGCTTGTCCGGCCATAGAGGCAGGCTAGGAAGTCTTGACATCGTAGGAGATCTGGCGCGGCTTCGACGCCGTGCGCTCAGCAGCGGTCACCGTGGGCCATGGCCGAGGCGGCCGATTCTGGCCCGCACAGCGATCCTCGTCGTCGCCAGGCTGATCGAGGACTACGCCCGCCGCTACACGGACCACCTCACCCGCCTCGGCGCCGATGTGACCTTGTCTCGGTCGACTGCCTGCACGACCTCCGGCGCCTGGAGCGGACCCACGGCCAGCAGACGTTCGAGTTCCTCGCCAGCGCCTGAGGCCCGCCGGCGGTTAACGGCTGGGTAACGGCGCCGGTGGAGGCTGGGAATCGTACCCGACCGACGGGTACGGACCCAGAAAAGGAACTGACCGATGGCCACCCCTACTATCAACCCGAAACAGACCATCACCACGATCCCGGCCCTCCTCGCCCTTGTGCTCGCCGGCGCGGCGTGCGCCACGACCCCCAGCGCGCGCTGCGCAGGGTGGGCGGCGAACGGATCGCCGAGCGGGGCCATCGTCGGCACGCCAACCGTCGACACGATGGTCGGCAGTTCTGCCGACGAGATCTTCATCGCCTTGGATGGCGACGACTACATCTACGGCGGCGGCGGTGACGACACCATCTGCGCCGGTGCCGGCCAGGACTACGTCGAGGGCGGGGCCGGCGACGATTGGATCGACGGTAGTGACAACCGTGACACCTTGTACGGCGACGAACCGTTCGGGACCGGCACGCAGGTCACCGGCGACGACGTGATCGACGGCGGCGCCGGTGTCGACCTCCTGGTCGGTGGCCACGGCGACGACCAGCTCGACGGTGGCGACCATGATGACACCCTCAACGGAGGTGACGGTGACGACGAGCTCCGAGGCGGCGGCGCCGACGACAGGCTGGACGGCGGGAACGATGACGACGAGCTCTCCGGAGGCGACGGTGAGGACACCCTCAACGGAGGCGACGGCGACGATCTCCTCGAAGGCGGTGCCAACACCGACTGGTTGTACGGCGACGGCGACGAGGACGAACTCCACGGCGGCGACGGCAACGACCACCTCTACGGAGGGGACGAGGACGACGATCTCTTCGGCGACGACCACAACGACAACCTGCACGGCAACGATGGCACCAACACCCTCGACGGCGGCACCGGGACTGATACGTGCCTCGTGGGCACGGCCGGAACGACCGTCAACTGCCCTTGAGTCGGCGGCGCAGTGCTGTGTGCCCAGCCCCTGGCCCGGGATCTCTCCCGCTCGGAGAGCCCCGGGCGGCGGCCGTTTTCCTTGGTCGGCGGTGCCCGGGGTGGGTGTCGAACCCACACCCTGAATGGGCGCCAGAACGGCCAGCGATCGGGATCACCCCGAAACTCGCCGACGCTGAACTCATCACCCTGGCCGTCATCCAAGCACTACTCGGCTACACCTCCGAAGCCCGGTTCATCCGCTACGCCCACACCCACCTACACCCCTGGTTCCCCTACATTCCCGACCGGCCCGGCTACAACACACGACTCCGCCATTCCGGCCAACTCATACAACACCTCACCGCCCACCTCGCCCGATCCTGCCCATCATGGACCGACGACATATGGCTCGTGGACTCAAACCCCGTCGAGTGCGGCCGTTCCCGCCAAACCGCGAAACGATCCGACCTCGCAGGCTGGGCCGAATACGGCTACTGCGCCTCACACTCCCGCTACTTCTGGGGGCTACGACTCCACCTCATCACCACACCCTCAGGGCTCCCAGTGGCCTACGCCCTCACCGGCGCCAAAACCGACGAACGCGACACCGCCCTCGACATGATCGCGTTCGCTGAACTCAACACCACAGGACAGACCCTTATCGCCGACAAAGGCTACCGGCGGGCCAGTTTCGAAACCGAACTAAACACCGCCGGGGTCACATTGATCCGACCCAACCTCAAATCAGAACCAACCCGGCCCGGGCGCCGCTACCTCAAAGCGTTCCGCCAAACCATCGAGTCGGTAAACCAGACCCTCAAAGCCCAACTCGACCTCGAACGCCACGGCGGCCGCACCAAACCCGGAGTCTGTGCCCGCGTTTTACAACGCTGCACTACGCCTCACGCTCCCGGCTGGAGCCGTTCGTGAAACTGGCCAGAACGATCCGCCGCTACCGGGACTCGATCGAGGCCACCATCGAATGGGGGTTCACCAACGGCATCGCCGAAGCCAACAACTCCGTCATCGGCCGCATCCGCCGCAACGCCAACGGATTCCACAACCCCAACGCCTTCATCACCATGATCATGCTCGGACGAGGCGGCCTCGCCCCAAACCTCCCCTGGACCGCATAACCACCCACGAACCCGACAGAAGGCCCCACAAACTTTCCGACACTCCCAGTCTCCCCCGCAGTTGGTGCTACCGCTGCGGTCGGTCTCCTGGTCGGCGGTCTAGGGCTGAGCTGGTGCAGGTGACCGGCCGATGACCAAGGATGACAGGAGCCTTCGCTCAAGTGCGGCGGTCAGCCTGTTCGCTGCGCTCGATCTCGACGAACGGATAGATGACATCGCTACATGGGTAGAGGGGCGCCCAGAGCCCTGGCCCCTGTACGGCCGATTGTGGGCCTGGACCGAAACACACGCCTGCCCACCATCACCCGACGACCCGACAGACCGGGAACTGTTCACCGTCCTGCACCGGGCTGTCGCCGCCCGGATTGTCGCCCGCTCGTTAGCAGATGCCGGATGGACCTTCGAACAACTCGCACTCACCGACCACCCAAACCAGGAGGCAGCGTGACCCGACGCGACAAGACCGTGAACCGAAGAGTCAACACCCCTACGACTTCTGGGGTCGGCTGGTCATCGTCCCGGAGGGCCCCGGCAGCCGGGCCGGAGGTAGAGGCGGCCGAGGGCGCCGCCGGAGGCGGCGACGAAACCGGCCCCTTGGTAGTAAAGGGCAATAACTCTGCGGCAACCGGACCTGACGGGTCGAAGGCGGCTGGTCTTCTGGGGTTGGATGTGTCGTTGAAGCGGGAGTTGGCCGACCGGGCCAGGCGATTGATCGCTGAAACGTGCGGCGACATGCGACAGGCGGACAAGTCCGTGCATGCGGTGTCAACGTGACCGCAGGACTGTCCGATGTCGCGGTGGAGCGGTCGGCAAACGGGCATGCGTTCACGTCCGGGTTGCAGACATGCGGGTCGGTGTGGATCTGCCCGATCTGTTGCTGGGCCTACGTCACTTCGCACTCCCGGTATCGGAAACTCAAAGCGCACCACAAGCTCGGGTTTGTTCGCACCGTCGAAGTCATGCACGGCATCAACGGCTGGCCCCCCCACATCCCACGCACTCCTCTTCGTGGACGGCACCGTGGGGCCGTTCGACCGGCGGGATGAGTACAACGAGATCGCCCGGGTCTTTCACGACCTGTGGGTTTTCCGGATGCGGGAGAAATACAAGCGTGACGTGCGCTCTTCGGTCGGGGTTGACCTACGGCCGGTCAGGGGCGATGACGCTGACGGTGTCGGCATGTACTGCACGAAAGCCGGGTATGAGGTGGCCATGGCCGATGGCAAGGAGGGCCGCACCAGAACGTCACGTCACCCGTTCGCTATCGCTTACGACGCTGTCGAGACTGGCGACACCGCAGCGATCAGCCCGTTTCGGGACTGGATCGAAGGATCAAACGGCCGCCAGATGTGGTCCTGGTCCAAGGGCCTCCGTCGACAGCTCGGCCTCGCCGCCGAGAAGACAGACGAAGAACTCGCCAACGAAGCCGAAGAAACCATCGGCCGCATCTGCACCGTCTCAAAGAGACTCTGGCGTCAGATCGTCTGCACCCGCCACCGGCTTCGATCGGCGTTTCTCACCGCCCTTGACCAAGGACCAGACGGCATCGACGAAGCCCGTCACTTTGCTCCTTCTGCACGGTCTGGCCGTGACCGTCGAAGCAAGATCTCCAGGAGACCCGCCCAGACTGTGGGCAACTGGCGAACAGCGGGAAACACCCGCACCAACAAACCAACCATCAAAGGAACAACGAGACAATGTTTGAGAACCTCGTAATCAGCGAAACCGCCTACGAACTCCTCTTCCAAGAATCAGAACCCGTCTACGTCTTCGAACAGGGCGTGTTCGGCGACGACAGGACCCAAGACAAGGACCCCAACACGGGCTACCCGCTCTGGCAGGTCCGAGTCACCGCATCGAATGAAGCCAACCGGGAGGAACAGGTGTTGGAGGTGCAGGTCGCAGCGATGGACCAGCCAATGACCGGCTTTAAGGACAAAGTGCTGCTCCCGAACCTTCGGGTGCAGATGTACTCACGCAAGACCGAGCGCAACATCACTGCCCGCTGGTACGCGGACGCATTCAGTCCGACCGTCGGAAGTGCTCCGAAACCGGCCAGCAGGAAGGAGATGGACAAGGCCCAGGCCGCAGCAGCGGCCTGACCAGATGACATGACAGGCCACGGCATTGGAGCCGACTCCCCGGATTGAAAGGACCGGCGGGGCGCTGAGGTTCGAACCCTTGGGTGGTCGCTATGGAGATACATGGTGAGGAGAAGGTCCCGGTGGAAGACCAGCGGGAACCAGCGTTGCTCTACAAGGTGTCGGATGCGGCGAGCCTTCTCGGAATCAGTCGGACCAACGTCTATTACTTGATGAACGACGGCAAGTTGAGATCTGTGAAGATCGGGTCTCGTCGTTTGATTCCTCGAGCTGCACTGGAATCATTTGTCGACGGCCTTTCGGCGGCGTCGTGATCGTCAAGCGGCGGACCGTAGGCGGAGAGGTTCGTTACAAGGTGCGGCTGCGTCGACCCGACGGTCGCGAGTATGCCAAGACGTTTCGGGACCAAGCGGGAGGCGATCGCATACGAGTCGGCTCAGCGTGCCGCAAGGTCGACCGGTGCATGGGTCAATCCGGCCGCCGGAAAGGTGCCCTTCGGGCAGTGGGCTGATGAATGGTTGGCGACCTCGGTTCACACGTGGCGACCCCGAACAGCGGACAAGCATCGGCTGGCCATCGAAGTGCACTGGGCTCCGAGGTTTGGCCGAAGCCCAATAAAGTCGATCTCGCCCGCCGACGTTCAGAGGGCTGTCAACGAGCTTGCTGTGACACACTCGCCGTCAAGTGTGAGGACCTATTACGGAACGTTGCGGAGCTGCCTAAAGTTTGCAGTCGAGCGTGAGCTGATCGTCCGGACACCGTGCCGGTCGATCAAACTTCCCGCGCTGTCGATGGTGGAGAAGCGAGTGGTCTCACCTGAGGAGTTGCATCGTCTGGCGGATGTGGCTGGCCCGCGGTGGCGGTGCTTCATTTACTTGGGCGGCGTGATGGGTCTGCGTTTTGGGGAGGCCGCTTCGCTTCGTCGCTGCGATGTCGATCTGGATGCCGCCGAGTTGTCGGTTGCCCGAGCGCTGGTTGAGATCGACGGCAAGGTGAGCTTTGACGTACCTAAGAGCCGAGCGAGTGTGCGCTCACTCCCGCTCCCGCCCAGGATCGTCGGCGAGCTACGTGCTCATATTGCTTGGCGGCAACTGGAGTCGGATAGCGATCTGCTGTTTCCGAATAGGGCGGGCAATCCGCTCCGGCGCAGCGACTTCCGAAATCACGTCTTTCTTGCAGCGTCCGCAGCGCAGCTGTGGATGGTCTGACGTTTCACGGTCTCCGTCACTCGGCTGCTACGCAGTGGGTTGCCAGCGGGGTGGACCTTCGCACAGTGCAATCGTGGCTCGGTCACGCCGATCCGCAGTTGGTGCTGCGGTTGTATGCTCACGCCTCGGCCAAGGCCGGTCGGGCATCGGCGGTTCTCATCGATCAGACGTTCTGGACAGAGTGACGCTGTCTTGTCGCGGACTTGTGGCGCTTTTCGAGCCTCTTCGGGTCGTGGCTAGGTGACTGGAGACGATGACAGCCGAACGCGAGAAACCCGCCTAACCGTTGAGGTTTCGGCGGGTTTCTGGTTTGCGGAGAGGGTGGGATTTGAACCCACGGTCCCCTTGCGAGGACACCTCCTTAGCAGGGAGGCACATTCGACCGGACTCTGTCACCTCTCCAGAGTGGAGACAGTGTAGCGCCTTGCTCTCTGCCGAGGCTGGAAATGAACGGTTCCGCTGGGCTTTTTGTTGAGGCTGTGCCTGCCGACCCGATGAGCGAGCGTTATCGTTCGTTCATCAGGCCGCCTTCGTAGGCGGCGACCACGGCTTGCACCCGGTCTCGCGCCCCGAGCTTCGAGATGACGTGTTTGACGTGGGTTTTGACCGTGTTCTCGGCGATGAACAGCGCGGCGGAGATCTCGTCGTTGCTCAGCCCGCCCGCCATTTGTACGAGCACTTCTCGTTCCCGCTCGGTCAATTGTGTGAGCCGGGGATCGGGTGGCCGATGATTCTGCGTGACGGAGGTGAACTCCTCGATCAGGCGTTTGGTGACCGACGGAGACAGCAGCGCGGCACCCCCTGCCACGGTGCGGATCCCCGACAGGAGCTCCTCGGGCTTGGTTCGCTTGAGTAGGAAGCCGGAGGCCCCGGCCCGCAGCGCACCGAAGACATAGTCTTCCAACTCGAAGGTGGTGAGCACGATCACCTTCGACTCAGGAGCGGAAGAGGCCATGGCCTGGGTCGCGTCGATTCCGTTCATGCCCGGCATGCGGACATCCATCAATACAACATCCGGCCGCTCTCGCCTGACCAGGCTCAGCGCGTCGGCACCGTCCTCGGCCTCACCGACCACGACGATGTCATCGGTCTGTTCAATGATCATGCGCAGCCCGGCTCGCATGAGCGAGTCGTCATCGACCAGGGCGACGCGGACCAGTACGGGAGTGTCGCTCTGCATCCCGCCAAGCGGATCGGCGGTCATAGCGACGTCACTGGGCCCAGGCCCCCTGCGCCGGCCGCCCCGGTGTCCGCCGCTTCGGCTCGGGGCAGGCGAGTACCGGTGTCTGTCGGCCGATCACCGAATCCGGATCTTTCGGACCAGGCTGCGACGTCAGCTCCTATAAGAGGTATGCGGCACTCGACTCGGAAGCCCGACTTGAACCTCTGGCCCTGTACTGCCACGAAGGGACCGAACGTTGCGTTGCCGCCGTGGAGTTGCACACGCTCCGAGATGCCTTTCAGCCCTCGACCCGGGCCGGGCTCAAGCCCACCGGACCCGTCCGAGCGAATCGAGATCGGACCGTCGGGCCGACCGAGGCCGTCATCGGTCACCACCACCCGTACGTCTTCGGTCTTGATCGACAGCTCCACCTCCGCCTGTGAGGCACCGGCGTGTTTCATGGTGTTGGTCAGCGCTTCTTGCACGACCCGATAGATCGTCAACCCCACCCCGGTCGGCAGGGTTTCAACCGGGCCCGATACCAACAACTCCGTCGGGAGTCCGGCATTGGAGAATTCGTCAATGAGCTCTGGCACCGCGGCCAGGCCCGGTAGGGGAGCCAGCGGCGCTTCAAGATCGTCGTTACGCAGAAGTCCCAGAACCCGGTCCAACTCCTCAAGCGCTGACCGGCCGGTCGTTTCGATGGTCGCGAACGCCTGCTCGGCTCCGTCCGGGTCGGTTCGAACCGCCCGCCTCCCCGCCCCGGCATGGACGACCATCACATTGACCGTGTGCCCTATGAGGTCATGAAGATCCCGAGCCATGCTGGTTCGCTGCGCGTCCAGGCTCAGTCGCTCCTGTCTGGCGGCGGCCAGCTCGGCGGCCAGATCCCTATCGGTCCGAAGGCGATCTGTCTCCACCCGGGAGCTGTAAATCCGGCCGACGAGCCATACCACCAGCCAGAGGCCGAAGGTCATGATCCCGGTGTCGGCCCCTTCGGACGGGAAGGTAGCGAAGTAGTAGATCACGCCTCCCAACCCCACGAGGAGCGCCAGCCAGGCGTCCCTGCCCCTGATCATGACCGAGACGTTGAACAGCAGCAGCAGATTGCCCCACTGGTAGATCTCACCGATCTCGCCGGTGGTGACCATGGCGACGGTCGCCGCACTGTTGACCAAAAATGCACCGAAGGGATACTCGGATCGAAAGGCCATCGGCACCGCGATGAACGGGGCTACAACCGTGGCCACCACCTGCTGTCCGCCCTCCCAGCCGAGGTTCCCGATGACCCAAATCTCCAGGACGATCATCGTCAGCAGAATGCAGGCCAGCAGTACATCGCCGGCCTGGGTCCACGCCCCGACCGGTCGGTGGGCCGGGCTCTGGGAATCCGAGGTCACGCCTCGAATCTAGTCGGTGAGTTGACGGCCGGTCGGCCCGACTCCTCGGTGCCTACGCCGATATCTCCTGGCGTCCTCGGCAAGGTCAGCCACCACCAGGCCGCCCGGGCCAAGCTCCAGACCAGGACTGCTGCGCTGACAACGAGCAGCGCACCGGACAGGACATCCAGGTCGAGTGGCGCTCGACCTCCGAACGACTGCAGTGCGGAGAAGATCAGCACGCCCACGTAGGCCAGCACCACAATCCACATCGTTCGAGCGGCTTTCAAGGTCGACACCGATGCTCCTCGGAGAAGCATCGCCGTCACCATGAAGATCTGAATTCCGTGAAAGGCCACAGCGTGAGGAAACTTGGCCACACCGGCCTCGCCGCTGGTGACGGTTTCCGGAACACGGTTGAACTGGTCGGCGTAGTCGTTGCCGAGTGAGATTATCCACTGGCCGACCCCCAGACCGGACATGATCATGGCCATCCCGGCGATGGTCGCCACACGCTCAAGTCGATCCGCCGGACGCTCGATCAGCGACCAGACGAACAGCCCTAAAAGCCCGATCGACATGACAGCGACCAGCGTGCCCATCAGCCCGAAAAGGAGCGCGTCGCCGTCGGTGGCGTAGTTGAAGTGCGAGGCTCGCCCTCGCCACTGCTGCACAATGATGATGCTGTTCTCGGCCGTTGCCGATACGGCGAAGGAAACGGCGAGCGGCCATGCCAAACGGCGACGGTCGGGCAGCCGATCGAGGATCCAGCCGAAGGCCCACATCATGAGCCCGATCGACAACGAGAAGACGATCGGCTTACGCCACGACACCGCTCCCGACCATGCGGTATCCGAGAACAGAAAGATGACCGAATGGAGCACCGCCGATGCCAGCCAGAAAGCCGCCGTGTAACTCAGTAGCCGCGAGGGCCCTCGCCGGGGGAGGAGTTCGTGCCCGTTGCGTCCGGCACCGCGGTCCGGGGCGGTCTGGATCTGCGAGGTCTGCATACCTGAAACGTTAGGAATCAGGACTCGATCGGTCGTCACCCCTCTGAGGTATTCATTCTCAACCTCCGGGGTTAGGGGGAGACTCAGGGTAAACCCTTAGCCTCGAGAGGCCGGTTGGCGAAACAAATCGTCGATCGGGTGGAACCGATCGGTGTTGCCATGCGTGTGTGCATCATGCTTCGACCGACTATCAGCTCGTTCCGGACCCCGAAAGCCAGGAAACGGGGCCTCCTTTCGTTCACCGCAATGGTGGTCGGGCTGTCACTCCTGGTTGGTGCCATCGCCTCCGGCTGGAACGGTGGTGATGGCGCCGCGGCCGCCACGATCGGGCCAACCGACTTCGCCCGAGTCGTCTACGACCGGCCGATCGATGTACAACCGGCGGGGGACGGTTCAACCGATGGTGGTGACGCGCTGGACCGAATCGGTGCCGGCTCCACCGATGACGGTGCATCGTTCGACCGTTCACAGCCATCGCATCGAGCACATTCCGACATCCTGCGGCACCGTCGCAAGTTCTGGCGGTGGTTCGTACGTCGTTGGATCGTCAAGCGGCCGACAATCAAACCGCCAAAGCCGTGGCCGACGACAACCGTCGTGTCGCCACCTCCGACCGAGCCGTCGTCAACCACGACTCAGGGCACGGAGCCGGGGTCAACGACCACCGTCGGCAGGCCGAGCACCACCGATCGGCCGACCACCACCGCACAGACCACGAGCTCGACGGCCAAGAAGACCAGTACGACCAGACAGGCCACTACCAGCACGAGAGAGCCGACGACGAGGCCGACCCGTCCGACGACTAGCACACGGCCGACGACTAGCACACGTCCCACGACGAGTACTACGGCCAGATCAACGACAACCTCACAGCGGTCGACAACAACTACCGCTCCCGCAACGACGACGACGAGACCGACGACAACATCGCCCCCTCCGACGACGTCAACCACCCGCCCACAGGGTCAGCGGTCGACCGACGATGTCATCAACCCCAACGACCCCTCGGTTCTGTTCTTCTCCAACAACGATTCCTGTCGTGGCATCGAGAACTCGCAGCGACACCCGGACTGGGTGGAGGGGCAGCCAAACTCCAGTCGCAACGAGGACGGCACCCCGACCTACGGCTACGCCTACAACACCGGTGACTCGACCAGCGGAGAGATCAGCTGGGGATTCGTCGAGAACAGTGTCGCCCTCAGCGGGGAGTGCGTGCTTACGATGGGCGTAAACGACGCCTACGAGAACCGGCGGGCCATTCGGATCTTCCGCCGCTACGACCGCAACGGTCGTGACCTCCCGAACGAGGCCTACTACTCGGTCTGGTTCTACTTCCCCCATGAGGTGTCATTCGACGCCAGAGCAACCATCGACGGCTCCACCCAATACGGCTTCTGGAACGTCTTTCAGATCAAGAACAAGGTGGCCGGAAACTCGCTTTCGAGCTTCTCGGTCAACGCAGGCAAAGTCACCGGCGAGGACTTCATGAGCTTCCACATCTGGACCAAGGCTCGCTGTGGTGCGGTCGAGGAATGCTCGGCGGCCGAGGGAGTCGATCAGAACAACCCGATCGCCATTCCAACCGGCCAATGGGTTCACCTCGAGATGTATCACAGGGCCAGCACCGGCGAGGACGGACGGGTGACGCTGTGGCAGGATGGTCGCCAGCTCATTGACTTCACCGGTGTAACCGAGCGAAGTGGCTCGATCAGGAGGAACTGGTCCGTCAACAACTACGGCCGCCTCCACCGCCCCGCATCACATGAACTCCACGTCGACGATGTGTTGATCAGCACTGAACCGATCCACCCCGAACTATTTGACTGAGTACGGAGGGACGGCGCCCTCCGCCCGGAGTTTCGGCCTGCGGCCAAAACGTCCCTGAAGGTGGCGCCGTGTTGCGTGATTCGATCGCTCGGCGGAGAGTACGGAGGGACGGTGCCTTAGACTGGGCCGGCGGGGACGACAGACGGTGCTGTCGGACGGGACGGCTCAGCATGCCCGAACAAAATAAATCCGGCGAACGACGGAACCGATCGTGTCGTTGATGCGTGTGTTCTCGGTGAGCACCTCTGTGCGCCAGCCCCGATATGAGCTATCCCCACACAGCACCACTGGCCGTGTCTCGACTCGTGACGAACAGTTTCACTGCTTCTACCGGGATGAGGCCGATGGGATCTACCGGGCCCTGGCCGTGGCGCTCGGCGATGTCGATCTGGCCCAGGAGGCCGCCAACGAGGGAATGGCCAGGGCCTACCAACGGTGGAGGAAGATCGGCGCCTACGAGAGCCCTGCCGGCTGGGTCTACCGGGTCGGCCTGAACTGGGCCAGAAGCAGACTTCGCAAGACCGGCCGGGAAGTGTTGACCCAACGAACCACCGAGTCGGCGGACGGGCTCGGGAGGGCATCGGGCAAGATCGATCACGAAATAGATCCTGATCTCCGGGCCGCCCTCGCTCAGCTGACCATCGACGCCAGAGCTGTCGTCGTTCTTCGCTATCTGATGGAATGGTCGACCAGCGACACCGCGGCGGCGTTGGGCGTGGCCGAGGGCACGGTTAAGAGCCGCCTGGCCCGAGCACTGACCCAGCTTGAATCGCTGTTGGAGGAACGATGACCGATCTCGAATCGAGACTCAGGAACCAGCTGACCATCCAGTCGGAGTCGCTGCCGGAATCGCCGTTCGGGTCGGACTCGGCCATGAACCGCGGTCGGCGACGGCGACGGCGGTCATACCTGATCTCTTCGCTTGGTGCAGTGGTCCTCTTGGTGGGGCTGGCACTCGGTGCGAGTCCGATTTGGGAGTCGGTGTTTGATTCGGTCCCAGCTCGATCCGAGACGGTGATCGCCGATCAGCCTGAACCGACGAGCCCAAGGGACCGCACCGATAGCCCCGTTCTCGAGGTTGATACCACAACGACAATCGATCAAAGTAACACGAACAACAATGGCGCCAGCGCCACCACGTCGAGTCCCGCCACCGAGGTTGGAGAGCGCACAACGCAGGAGAGCACGGCAGCGGAGAACACCGCCGATGGCAGCACGGTGATGGCAGAGGCGGTCGGTCGGTTGGCGCCGGGTAGTGTGCTCTTCCACAGCGACAACGAGGATTGCGACGCGCTGCCGGACGGTCGGGCTCACCCGGACTGGATCGAGGGTCAACCCGGAACCGGGCTCAACGACGATGGCACGCCGACCTACGGCTTTGCCTTCAACACCGGGGACTCCACCAGAGGTGAGATCGACTGGCGCTTCCTCCAACAGCCCGCAGCCCCGAGCGGCAGCTGTGTCCTGTCGATGACCCTGAACCAGGCCGACAGCAGCTCCCATGCCGTGAGACTGTTCCGGCGCTACGACCGTCTCGGTAATCAGCTGCCGGACGATGCCTACTACTCGGTCTGGCTCTACTTCCCGGAAGTCATCGAGTTCGATCGGCGTGGCACCATTGATGGCCAGGACGTCTTCGGATTCTGGAACGTCTTCCAGATCATGAACGACCTGGCCCCCGATGACGGCCGCCGGTCGTTGTCGGCCTTGTCCTTCAACACAGGCAAGCTGCCGGAGGAAGACGTCATGACGATGGCCGCATATAACAAGGTCCCATGCGGAGCCGAGGAGGAATGCGACCAGGCCTTCACTATCGACCAGGCCGATCCCACCCCGATCCCCACCGGCCAGTGGGTCCATTTCGAACTCCATCTGAAGTCCCGTTCCGATGCCACCGGCCAATTGGAGGTGTGGCAGGACGGACAGCGGATACTGACCTTCGATGGCAAGACCGAACGGCCTGACACCGTTCGCCGAACCTGGTCGCTGACCTCGATGGGGCAGCTCCACAACAGCGCCTCCCACACCCTGTTTGCCGATGATCCATTGATCAGCACCGAACCGATCCACACCGAACTGTTCGGACCCTGAGCGGGGTTGGGTTCAAGCCGTTCTTGACCAACGGCGGCAACGGCCGCAGACTTGTTTCATGAGCACCCACGACATCACAACTCTCGAACAACTCCGCCAGCTGTATCGAGACCCGTCGAGGCTGGTGCAGGCCAAGAAGGGCGACACGATCGATGGAGCTACTGCGCAGTTCGTCGCCAACTCGACGTTCCTGTGCCTGGCAACATCGAACGCCGACGGCAGCTGCGATGTCTCACCCAGGGGAGGCCCGGCCGGCCAGCTCAAGGTACTGGACGACGGTCGCACGGTGGCCCTACCGGACCTGGCTGGCAACAACCTGATCGATTCGCTGACCAACCTGGTGGCATACCCCTATGCCGGGCTCCTGGTCATGGTGCCCGGCAGCGACGAGACCCTCCGCATCGACGGTCCGGCCCTATTGACGGCCGACCCGGAGATTCTGGGGCTGTGGTCGGACGAGCTTCGCACACCGAAGGTTGCGGTGGTCGTCAGCGTCAGCTCGGTGTTCATGCACTGCGCCAAGGCATTCCGGCGCGGTGGGGTTTGGCAGCCGGACTCGTGGCCGTCACTCGATGACACGGTGGCATGCCAGATGTTCAACGATATCAGCGGCGCCGAAACGCCTCCGGCCGACATGCGCCAGTACCTGGAGGCCGACTACGACCGGTCGCTGGCCGAAGAACGGGTCTGAGCTCACCGGAGTTCTCGCTCATCGGCACTCGGCTTCACCTCTAGTCGATCTCCGCCGTCAAGGTGTAGGTGGCGTTGCCTCGAGTGCCACCGATGCAAAACTGATAGGTGCCGGACTCCGGAAGGGAGATGCCGAACTCGGAGACCTCGGCGACTAGTATTTCGCCGCTGGGGGACTGCAGGGCGAACACCGCATTGTTCTCGAGGGATGTGAGCGACACGTTCATCGACTGTCCGCCCGACGCGTCGAGCCGGTAGAGGTCTCGCTCGCCTCGGATTACGCTCTGCCGGACGGATCCGGAGGAGGTACCGGTGGTGAATTTGATCTCGCCTCGCTCCTGTACAACCTCCCAGCACCAGTCGATGTGCTGGAACTGCGGGGGGATCGTATTGTCGACGATGCTGACCCGCAGTTGGTAGTCGACGACGCTCTGGCCGGGGTTGACACAGATGAAGTAGTCGCCGCTCAGCGTTGAGTTGATCCGCTTCTCGACGAAACTGTCTGGAAACACCAAGCCGTCGGGCTGCATCAGGGTCACGACGATGGCTGAATCTCGCGTGATGAGGCTGATGGTCATGATCTGATTGGTGCCGCTCTCGATGCGGTATCGATCGACTTCGCCGGGCTTCGCCTGCTCCTCGATGGTTTCGGAAGTCGTTCCCCGGGTGAACCTAATCTCGTGGCTGATCCGAGTTGGGGCTTCGCAGAAGTCCGAGTCGAGCACCGGGCGAGGTTCGGGCTTGGGCACCGGATCAGGATCAGGGTTGCGAGCCGGGTCGCGCTCGGGACTGGGCACCGGGTCGGAGCCGGGGTCGAGGGCCGGGTTTGGGCGGGGGTCGGGGTCGAGGGTCGGGGTCGAGGGTCGGGTTTGGGCCGGGGTCGTCACTCCTGTTGTTGTCGGGATTGAACGTTCCGGGGACTTTCACGGCCGCCCCGCCGCTGTCCGATGGCGCCGGAGGTGCATCGTCTGAGGCCGCGGCAACACCCTGACCTGCGCCCCCTCTGTCGGCGGTTGGCCGGCCGTCGTCATTCTCCACGGTCGAGCACCCGGCCAAGAGCATGGCCATGGCAAGCGTCAGAGCGATGGCCAACGGTCGGATCGCGCTTCGTGCGCCCCGGTCCAGACCGCAGGCGGGTCTGTCGGTCGTGGTTCGATGCGGCTGGGCTCGGTTGGATAGGGTTCGATTCATCGTCGCAAGTCGATTCTCGTTGGCGCGTTGTCACCGAGCGCTTGTCACGGCGCCGCCTGTCTCTGGTGGCAGCCGGGAATTCTGGACTCTCTCACCGGGTATACGACCGCGACGTTTGATCGGTTCGCCACGTATGGCCGCGGTCGGGATCCGCCTTGCTATGAACAGCTCATCAGGTTGTCGGCGGAGAGGAACTGGTTCCTCATTCGTGCGTCCATCACGTCCTGGCTGAGCTCGCAGCCCACCCGCTGGTCCAGCACATCCAAGCGACGGATGTTCCCGTCAAGACCACTCGACCAGACGACGCCTCGGGAGGTGATGGCCACGTCCGGTTCCCTCCGGCCGTAGGACTGGCCGAAGGCCGGCCCGAGCCGCTCGCCGCTCTCCCAGTCCCACAGCTGTAGCGCACCGGTCAGTCGGCTGGTGGCGGCGATGGAGAGTCCGTCATCGGTGATCTCCAGATCCCAAACCCCGCCCCCATGAGGAGCCATCTCCCGAAGCAGCGCGCCATCGAAGTCCAGAACGTCGATCTTCTCTTTCGAGCCGCCGATGGCCAGCAGATCTTCGATTGGGTGCACGACGAGCGTCTGCGGGCCGTCCTGTTCGACGTCGATCGATCGTTCCTCGCCACCGTCGATCGGAGAGAAGCGAATCTTGCGATCCCAGCCGAGCGACACAACGGTGTCTTGGTCGGCGGTGAAATCCACCCCGGTCACCTCTCCGGCGTGTTTGGCCACCTCCCTGACCTTGTCCAGCGTGTCGCCCTGCCACAGGATGACCGAGCCGTCGTCGGCTCCGGACGCAATGTAACGACCATCGGTGCTGGTGGCGATGGTCCGCACCGGCGTACCGCCGTGACCGGCGTTCTCACCGATCAGCGCGCCGCGGGTGATGTCCCACAGCTGCAGCAGGCCGGAGTCCGAGCCGGTCACCAGTAGATCGTCGGTCACGAACTGCAGGCTGGTGGCGCTGCCGCCGAGCCGATGAATAAGGTCTCCGGTTCGGGTGTCATGAACCACGGTGCTTTCGACGGTCGCGGCGGCGATGAGTTCCGATGAAGGTGACAGGGCCAGGTCGACCGCCGGTTCCGTTTCGACTCGGACGTCATCGACCAGGGCCGCGTTGCCGAGGTATCGCCAGATCTGAACTCGTTGATCGTCGCCCAATGAGACGATCCAGTCGTTGTCGGAAGCCTCGGCGTCAGCCACTTCGTCTGCGTGGAGGAGAGATGATGGCCCGCCCGGGAGCAGATCGCCGTTTAGCGGATCTGCTCGGTGAAGTCGGCCGTCGGCCGCACCGATCAGCAACTCGGTGCCGTCGCGGATCGAAAGCACACCTCGGGGGTGCTGAACCGAGTCTTCGAAGACGGTGGACTGCAACGAGAGTCCGTCCGCTTCGATGTTCCACGATTTGACGGTGTTGTCGGTGCTGACGCTGATCAACAGGTTCAGCTGCCGGTTGACCAGCAGCTCCCACAGGTCGTTGCCGTTGTCGCCGGCAACGGTCTGTTGTCCAACCGGTTGCCCGGATGCGAGATCGAGTATGTGGAGGTTGCCGGGTCCGTCTCCAACGGCAACCCGCTCATCGTCCAAGAAGACCACGCTCAGCAGGTCCAGGCGGTTCTCGGTCATACCGGAGCTGATCAGCTCCCGACTGGCCCGATCGAACACCAACACGCCGGCCCCTTCGGTGGACAGGCCGATCATCGAACCGTCATCGGAGAAGGCCACGTCCCAGATGGTGAAGCCGCCCCGTCGTTCGATCTCATGTAACAGCATCGGCTCCGGCGCCTCAGCCGCCAGATCCCAAAGGATTGCCTGCCAGCCGCCACTGCTCATCATCCAGCGGCCATCGTTCGACACCGCCAGGGCCTTCACCCCCGAGTCGTGAGCATCATCGAACCGATGCAGCTCCGTTCGAGTGACCCGGTCCCAGAAGACCACCTCGCCACCTCGACCGCCGGTCATGAAACGGGAGCCGTCCGGCGCGATGGTCACCGCCAGCATGTCTCCGACGTTGACCGGGTGACCGAAGGGTTGGGGGAGCCAGCGGTTTTGATCGAGACCGACCCTCGCTTCCACCAGGGCCCCGCGAGCGGCAGCCGTTGAGGGGTGGGCTCTGGTGATGCTCTCGAGGGCCAGCCCGGTTGCCAGCAGCGGCTGCTCGCTGGCGTTACCGGCGGCCGCGGCGGCCAGAGCCTGGGCCTGTTGGGACTCGGCGGCCCGCTGGCTGGACTGAGAACGGCGCAGCGCCACCAGGGCGATCCCGGAGGCGATGACCGCGGCAACGGTCAGGCTTGCCAATGCGGTGATGGCTCTTCGGCGGTTGCGACGGCCCCGGGCCTCTCGGACCTCTTCAGCTCGTTTGGCGTCATCTCGGACGTCGCGGGCGGTGGTTAGAAACTCGCTTCCGGCCTCGTCGAGCTGGCCGGGGTTGGCGTCCAGCCACTCCAGGGCCCCAGCCAGCTGGGTCCCTCGGAACAACAGGTCCGAGCTTCTGTCCTGAGCGATCCATTCCGCGGCCGCGGTCCCGAGCCTGCGCCGGGTCTGGAGGCTCTCACGGTTGTCATCGATCCAGGTACGAAGCCGGGGCCACGATTGGATCAACGCCTCATGGGCCACCTCGACCGCTTCGTCGTCCACGGTCAACAGCCGGGCCGATGCCAGTTTCTCCATAACCTCGGCCGATCCGGCGTCGTTGATCAGCGCGGCCCGGCGAACCCGGCGCCTGGTGTCCGGGGTGCCTTCGCCGGGGTTGATCAGTTGTAACAGCAGGTGGCGTGAGGCTTCCTGTTCTCCTGGCGGGAGTTGGGTGAACACCTCTTCGGCTCGCTGGGCGATGGCGCCCGACACCCCGCCAGCGGCCTGGTAGCCCTCAAGGGTCATCTGACTGCCTCGACGGCGAATCCAGGTTTCCATCAGCGCATGGCCGAGAAGGGGGAGCGCTCCGCCGCTTGAGGAGCCGCCACCGCCGACGTCATCGAGGATGGTGTCTGCCAGGGCCTCTTCGAGGCGAAGCCCGGCCCGCTGTGCCGGGATGGTGATGGCATCTCGCAGTTCTTGGCGGGACATGGGCCCGACCAACAGCTGGCTCTCATTGATCCGGTCGCTGAGCCACGGGAAGGCGGCGCAGACGCCGTAGAAGTCGGCTCGCAGGGCGATGGTGATCTTGATCCGGCTGTGCTCGGACTCGGTCATTGAGGCCAGGGTTGCCAGGAACAGCTCCTGCTCAGCCCGACTCGAGTTGAGGGTGAACAATTCCTCGAATTGATCGATGGCCAGCAGCGTCGACGGACCGTCGTCCAGCCAACGCCTGGCGCCGTGGGGGAGGTCGGCCCGATCGAGCGATCCGGGGATTGCCATCATCGGCCGCTCGAAGCTGCCCGGTTCCACCTGCTCGGTCGGGGAAGGGGCCCGCAGCCGACGAAGTTGGTGGACCAATTCACCGACGGCGTCGCTGCCCGGATTGAACAGCGCCACCCGCCACTGCTGGCTTCCGGCGATGGCGCCCCGTCCCAGACGGGGGATGAGGCCTGCTCGCATCAGCGAGGACTTGCCGCTTCCCGAAGGCCCGCCGATCACCAGGACCGAATGGTCTTGGAGGCGGGCCACCAGGGTCTCGATCATGTCCTCCCGGCCGAAGTACAGCCCGGCGTCCTCGGGCTGGAAGGCGGCCATGCCCTTGTACGGGCAGAGACCTGTGGCGTCACCGATCTGAACCGGATCGAAACCGGTGGACGGGCCTGCGGCCACCGCCCGGCGGGCTTCGACCGCCCATTCGGCGACGGTGGCGTAACGCAGCGTCGGATCGTGCTCCATGCCGCGCTCCAACACCGGCTGCCAGGCTGCAGGCATGGACGTCAGTTGGGCCGGGATGGCGTGGGTTTCCGGTGGGTGGGCGCCGGTCAGGAGGAACCAAACCACTGCGGTAGCGGCGTAGATGTCGGCAGCCGGGGTGATGGGAGCGCCGGGCGTCATCTGTTCCGGCGGTCGGTAGAACGGGGTGCCGCCGGAAACGGTTGGCCCGGCCGAGGTCCGGTCGTGGTCTTTGGCCAGCCCCAGGTCACCGATCAGCAACCGCTCGCCCTCCGCCAGCAGCGACCCGCCGATCTGAGTGGTGTCGGAACGGGCGCTACCGGCGACAAGGAGGTTTTCCGGCTTGATGTCTCGATGAACGATGTTGGCGTCGTGCAGCGCGGAGAGCCCCGAGGTCAGGGCATCGATCACCGCCAGCATCGACTCGCCGTCGACCGGTCCCCGAAGTCGTTCCGACAGCACACCGCCGTCGGCGAGCTCCATGACGAAATAGGGCCGACCGCCGCCCGATTCGGTGGGGCCGGCGCTGGTGGTGTTTCGACCGGAGTCGCCTTGGCCCGCGTCCGGCAGGTCTCGGGGGTCGATGGCCACCGTTGCCGATGTGACGCCGGTGGTGGACGGGAGCGGACTGTTGTTGGCGTCGAGCTGGCCGATGTCGTAGACCCTGACCAGGTTCGGCGAGCCCACCCGACGTAGCAGCCTCGCCTCCTGAAGGAATCGGCTTCGTATGTCTTCGTTGCCGACAAACTGGGGGAGCAGGAGCTTGACCGCAACGTCGCCCTCGAGTGCCGGATCGTAGGCGCGATGAACCGTGGCGAACCCGCCTACCCCCAGCGTTGAACTGAGCTCATACCGGCCGATCGATGTCGGCTCGGTACTGCCCATGGCTGTCATGAGCGATTACAAAAATTCGCTGACGTCTTGGCAGACCTCGGCGTCCGGGTCGATCACGTTGTGGTCGCGGTCGGCGGCCACAAGGCACAGGGTGGTGGACTCACCTCGAACCGATGTGGACGCCGCACCCTCGGTGACGTAGCTCGGGGTCAAGTCGGTTGGCACCCACTCGCCCTGGTCCACGCCACGATCGGTGGCGTCGTTGCTGACCTGGGCCGCCGTGTAGGTGTTCCAATAAATGTGGACGTGGTTGTTGTTGAGGTCCGGCTCGAAGTTGATGGCCCAGGTCACTTCGATCTCATCGCCGGATTTCGAGACTTCATCAAAGTCGATGGTGCAACCATCTGCCGGGCACGCGTTCTGCGTTGCCGAGTCCCCATCCGCCGATTCTGTTTCCGCCGTATCCCCGTCCGCCTCGTCGGTACCACTGCCACAGGCTGAGCCCAAGAGTGCCAGTGAGAGGACGAGCGCGAGCGTATATTTTCCTCCAAAGTTCATGCCCAGAAACCTAGCACCGGCAACGTCGCGGAAGCATCGCGTTTGCTGTTACCAGCCGTCAAACGTCACGTTTGCGCCGAAGGCAGCCACGGTTACTGGGCGGTAATGCCGTAACCGGACCAATCGACCTCGTGAAGTACGGCCAGGCCATCGATGCCCTTGAGTTGGGTTTCGATAGCCGGTCCGAAGCCGATGTCGCCCCGAGGCTCGGCGATCTGTTTCACCAGGTTGGAGACCAGGATCTGACCACCGGCGGCCAACGCCCCGATGCGAGCGGCAACGATCACGTGTTTGCCGAACAGGTCCCCGTCATCCTGCATCATTACCTCACCGGTGTGGGCGCCGATTCGGATCCGAAGCTCGCGCGACTCTGGCATGTTCTCGGACTCGCTCAGCCGATCCAGATCACGCTGAATGCCGATGGTGGTCAACAGTGCTTGGCGGGCACTACGGAAACAGAGCATGTAGCCGTCGCCCTGATTCTTGACGATCCGACCCTGGTGAGCCTCCACATGGGTGGAGACCAGTTCGTGGTGGCGGCCGAGCAACTCGAACCAGCGGCTGTCACCCATGGCCACCGCCAGCTCGGTCGAAGACTCGATGTCGCTGAACACAACCGTGAGCGTTCCCGGTTCGTCTTCGGCCCCAACGACCTCGGCCCCGATCATCTGCTTCGGATCGTCCTGTTCTACCGATTCGGCCACCAACTCGATCGAGGTCTTCAGCGACGGGCTGCTGGGTGTGGTGAGCTGGGTGGCCAGCGCCCCGACCGAGCCTTCGCTCTCGTCTCGGCTCTGGATCGAGATCAATGTGTTGCCGATGGATATAAGGTCCCCGGTGCCTGCCAGGGTTGGCTGGGTGATTTGCGAGCCGTTGACCGAGGTGCCGTTCGAGCTGCCAAGGTCGGTGATCTGGATCTTGTCGCCCATGGGTTCGAAGCCGGTATGGCGGCGGGAAACGCGTTGGTCGGCCAGGATCAGCCCGTCGCAGTCACGACCAACAACGAGCGGTGCATCGACAAGGACCGTCAGAGGCCGCCGATTCGGTGTACGCACGTTGATCCAGACTTCCGGCACTGCTCCAGCCTCCCACAATCCGGAGAAAAGCGGCATCGAGAAAGCCATGGATCCGCCAGATCATTTGCTTCCCGAACCACTAGTATTGCGATTTGATGACGAGCCCAGCGGATCAATCCGTTGCCGAGGAGGCCTTCGAGCCGGTCGATTTCGCCCGATGGGTGATCGCCCGGCTTGGCGCCGTTATCACTGTCGGATTGGGAATATGGCTGTCGGTGACCGCCATCAGTCCGACGACCTTGGTCGACACCACCGACCTGCCGAAGGGTGCGTCGACGGCCAACGGGTTGAGCGGCCCAGAATCCGATGGCCGCCACCCCGATCGACCGAGTTCGCCCGATCCGCTCAGTGCAGCCGGGTCGGTCGTTCCACCGGTGGAGGTTCAGGCCGAAGCCTCATCGGCGGAGGGCATCGTGGAAGAGTCCTCCGATGCCACGTCGGCTTCGCTCGACTATCAGTCCAACCTGGAGATGATTCAGCGGGCATCGGTTCGCAACGCCAACCATGACAACAGCCCGTACCTGAACACTCCGTCAGCGTCTTTGGTGTTGACCGATCATTACGGTCCCCGCAGCGACTACCTCGGTCAGCCGGCAGGCAATCCCGAGAACTCGTTCCCCATCACAGCGGGAGGCCAGTTCCGAGCCGTCTGCGAGTTCAGCCACTTCAGCTACGACGACCCGCTGGTCTTTCCCGGCAGGCCGGGCGCGTCACACCTTCATATGCACTTTGGGAACACCCACCTGAACGCCTTCAGTACTTATGACACGCTGATCGACTCCGGGTCGAGTACCTGCAACGGCCAGGAGCTGAACCGGACCGGCTATTGGGTGCCCGCCATGTTCGACGGCGACGGCAACGTGCGGGTCCCGGAGCGGATCGTCATCTACTACAAGGGCGAAGGTCGAGGCCGAGGGATCAGCGAGGCTTACCCCGAAGGGGCGGCCATGATCGCCGACTACAACCTCAACACGATCCCGTCATCCGAAGGCGGGATCGGCGGGCAGAAGCTGACCTACCAATGCTCCGACAACTTCTCGACCGTGACCGGTATCGGTTCGCAGACCATGGCTTCCTGCGACGGGTCACGGTTCGGTGCCGACCCGGGTCGACGCGTGGTGCTGGAAATGAGCGTCAAGTTCCCGCAGTGTTGGAATGGGCAGGACCCGACCAACGTCGACAACTTCCAACCGCCCACCGGCGACTGGTACGTCAGTAACTGTGGCGACGTGTTCACCCACACGTTGCCCAACCTCGAGTACTTCGTGAACTACCCGGTGGAGCCGGGCGAGAACACCGCAAACTGGTTCCTTGCATCCGATGTGGACCCCAGATCATTCGGTACTGCGAAAGCGACCGGTGGCTCAACACTCCACGGCGACTGGTGGGGCGGTTGGCACCAAGAGATCAACCAGATGTGGATCGACAACTGCGTCAACCACAAGACCTCCGCCCCCACCGGATGCGGTCACGGCTACCTGACTGACGGTGGCCCCAACGGTGCCGCGCCCGCCCCTGGCCCAGCGTTGAAACACCGCCCGCAATATGACGGCCCCACCAGGGTGCCGGCCGAGACACTACTGCGAGAACTCTGTCCCGACGAGTCCCGGACATACAGCCGGCCCGAAGACGCCGCCTACTGCGCTCCCGGGACCGGCCTGTAGCTCCCGGCTGGTCGGGCGGTCTCGATTCCACCGCCCAAAAGACATCAGGTGCCGCTGATTCGCAGCTAACCTCGTCTACGGAGAGATGGCAGAGTGGACGATTGCGTCGGTCTTGAAAACCGTTGAACCTTCACAGGTTCCGGGGGTTCGAATCCCCCTCTCTCCGCCAAAAGACCTGGTCAGGGCGCTGCGGCAGTGAACCCACCATTTCGTTGAGTAGTTATTTGTCGCGGTGAGTGGCGGCCTCAGTGGCACCAGAGTGGCACGGGCCGATGTTCGTTGTGGGCGAGCATCGGTGGTGGCACGGCGATGTTGCGACGGTTTTTGCACCGATGGGCCCTGGGCTTTCAGTTGCTCGAGTGAAGTAGTTCCATGAGGCTCGATTTGCGGCCGTGGCGGGTGGTGATCTCGGCGACGAGACTCTCGTGGAGTTTTGGCTTGTTCGCCTTGGCGGCCAGTCGCTCGATTCGCTCGAGCAACTGGACTGCTGTTCGATAGCCCGAGCGGTTCTTCTTCTCGATGGACCGCTCGATCTCGAGGGCCAGCACGGCTATCGCCGACTCAGGATCGGAGATCTGCCGGTGTTCCGCCATTCTCCGCCACTCGTCCTCGGTTGCTCCATGGAGCAGGGCCATCGACCAGGCTCGGTCATCGTCGCTGGCGGCCAGTAGTACGGCGACGACACCGGCGGCGGCGCGGTTGGTGATCGGTCGGCCGATCCTCGGTTCGGCGGCCTCGTCGCCGTCGTCGATCGCGGGGAGGAGGCTGAGGACGCGAGCGATGGCGCTATGGCGCGCCTGCTTCGGATCAGGAGCCGCTTCGACGAACAGGCGGTAGGTCTGGGGTGTCGGGGTGGCCTCGAAGCTCTCCCAATACATGTCGACGACCGCATGGTCGTCACCCAGCTGGCGGAGCAGCTCGGCCCGTCGAGCCCGCACCGGTACGAGTTGGTGCTGGCGGTCGGCAAAGACCGACAGGCTGGTTTTGGCCCAGGCCAAGGCCTCGTCCATTCGTCCCGCGGCACGGAAGGCGTCAATGATTTCGAGGTGGTCGGCCGGCGACCGGATCTCGTCGCTCAGGACCTCTACCAATCGGTCGGGGTCGTTGATGGCGATGGCGTGGGCGATGCGGGCTTGGCGGACCCGAAACGCTCTCCCGTAGGGGTCGGCGTTGGAAGGGAGCGCATCGTAGGCCGCCTGGGCGAGTCGGCCATAGACGGCCAGGCCGTCCGCGCCGAGCGACTCCCGGTGGGTGACGGCGCTGCGGTGGAAGGTGTCGAGTTCGGCGTCGAGCTCCAGTTTGATCAGGCGCTGGGCCTGGTCTTCGGCCGGGAAGGCCCCCTCAGCGCAAGCGGCGGCGTGGAGCTCGGTGAGTCGGTGGGAGATGTCGGTGATCTCCCCGCCGGAGTCATCAACGCGGTTCATGGCCGACTCGGCCCGCTTGTGGGCGTGCTGGGCCAGCAGAGCAGCGGTGCGGAAGTGCCCTGCATCGTTGATGTCGGAGATCCACTCGATGGCCTCGAAGACGCCAGCCGCCCAATTGCCGGCCTCCCGGTAGCTGACGAACCCCCTACCGTACGCGGCTGTGATCTCCTTCTTGAGGGCGCGGAGGTCCAGGCCGCCACGGGCTGTGCCTTCCTCGGTCGCGAGACCGGCGTTCTGGAGCTGAGCCAGGCGGGACAGGCGGGTCCGGAACTGTTGGTCGATCTCCGCTTGCTCGATGACCAGGGTCACCAACTGCTCCGGCGGGAGTGATCCGACGAACTGCGCCAGCTCGTCCGGTTCAGCCGGGGCGGCATCGGCTGCAGAGGTTGTGGCCGCGCTCGCTCTTGGAGCGGCGGCCGCGGCCAATGCGGCGACACTGTGCTTGCAGAACTCGCCGTTGAGCCCGACTGGGCAGTCGCAGCGCCAGCGGTGGGTTCCACCCTCGGTCCACAGCCGAACGCGATAGCGGGTCGTCCCCCGTACTTCGGCCTGCAGTTCGGCGCCGGAGAGCGTCGTGATGGTCACCCTGCCATCTGCCGCATAGGCCCGACCGCGACGGACTGATTGCGGCGAGGCCAGCAACTCGATCACCTCGGTGTTGAAATGTTCGACGATGCACACAACACCCGAGTCTATGAATGGGACAGGGGTTCGCTCAACCGATGTCGCTGAGCTGAGCGTCCGGCGTCGATCGAGCCAGGGCGACCCACGACTCTGTCCACCATCGATTGATGTCGCCGAGGACGTGGGCCGCGATGAGGGGCACGATCGCCCGGGCTACGGGCTTTGATCTCATGCCCATGGGCGTCGGTGGTACCGTGTGCGCATGGAATCGTGACGGGTGCTGGCCAGCGAGTGGCGACAGATGTCCGACGGCGAGCAGCGTGCCATGATCCGGGTTGGGATCACCGATGTGGAGGATCTGCCCGAGGACTTCCGTCGCGAAGTCGAGGAGATGCTGAGGTCGTGGCCCTGTCGAGTCCACCAGCGGTCGATGTCCCCGAGGACATGAGTCTCTGCAAGGTCGGCCTCGGTCGGTGACAGCGCTGATCGGTCAGCGTTCGGCGTCGGCCTCGTTCCAGACTTCCAACAACAGTCCGGTTAGACCAAGCTCGGCGGCCCACATCTCGAGGTAGTCGCGGTCGAGTGAGTCGATGTTGGCGATTATCATCTCGATTACGTCCCTGCGTTGAGTGTCGGATTCTGAGATCGTGTGCCATTCCAGTTTCGAGAGGATGGCGTCTTCGGGGGTCGATATGTAGGTGTGGATCCCGGCGATGATCGCCGGTTGTCGGCGAGCGAACTCTTCGCGGCTGAATGCTCGGTCCTTTCGGATTATTAGGTCTGCTTTCCAGCCCGTGGTGACGTCGATGATGTTGAACATGTCGCGGTGAGCGGCCGCAGAATGAGCGTCGCCTACATAGAACCGGTCGGCAGGGAATGAGGTGACCAGGATCTCAAGTGCCTGATCGTTTGGATCGATCACAAAGTCAATATCTCTTGTCGCTCTCGGCTGACCGTGGATCGCGCTAGCTATAGATCCGGTGACCATGTGGGGGATTCCGGCGGATTCGAGAGCGGCGACTACGGTGCTGAGGAGTTCAGCTTCCATTGGGTGGAACGCTGGCTGCGGCGACGGCTGCGGCGAATTTTCGGCCATGGAGCCGTTCGATGAGCTTGAGCGTGAAGTCGCTCGGGGAGATGACGGGATGTCGGCGGTGTATACCATCGACGACGAGCTGCCGTACCAGTTCGGACATCTCGAAAGCCATTGCCGCTCTCTCGTCCGCTGTCTTGTCGGCGAGTACCTGCCGCTGCAAGCGCGCGGCCTCGATCGTGGTGTCGGTTGCTGGCATAATCGGCTCCTAAGCCCACGGTAGCGCAGGACTACTCGTCAAACTTTGCTTGAACCTCGGCGACAGGTGCAAGGTTGCGCACGAGCCCGGCGCTGCCATGCCACGCTGGTGCCACTGGCGGTGGCATTCCATAAGTGAGCAAAGGTCTGTGGCGGTCAACGAATGAGCGGCTTCTAATGGTCTCTCCGCCAAAACCCCAGGTCAGGGGCTTGCAGCGTTGAAGCATCCGCCGCGTTTAGTGAGCGAAGGCGGCGGACTGTGGCGGTTTCAGTGGCATCACCGTGGCACGAGTCGTTGGGCATGCACATGATTGTGGCCGAGACATTGGGTCACGTTCGAGGCTCGAAACGAGCTGGGGTCTGTAGAGGGTAATGGCGGACAGCGAGGGTCGGTCTTCGTGTAACGGTCCCGCCGGTGTGGTTTGTATGGGGAGTGGTCCCCCTGTTCCGGTCTCGGCGTCGGTCATAGGTTGAGCGGCAGTCCCGTCGTTCGATTGTTTGTGGCCCGCCATGTCGCTTTCCGAATCCGATCTCGCTCAGATCCTCGCCTACTGTCGGGATCTGCTTGATGCGTCGACGCAGCTGAACTCCTTGGCGGTCGGGCGCCACGAGGCGGCGGCGAATGCTCGCCGGCGTTGGGAGGGCGAGCTTGAGGTCACGTTTGGTTTGCGGATGCAGAACGAGGCCGATGACCTGTCGGCCCGTAGCCGGGAGTTGTTGGACGACGCCGATGCGTGGGCTCAGGTCTGGGCCGACACGGTCAACCAGATCAATCGGCAACGGCGGGAGGCGGCGGTCGAGCTGCGCCGCAATGAGCGTGGCTACGGTGAACAGCTCGTCGACGTTTTCCATGGTGACGACTCCGACGATCTGGTCCGTTCGGTCGAGTCGGTCGCTGTTCCGACGGCGCAGGCCAGGTATGCGGCCACCGGCGGATTGGAGTCGTTTCGACCGACTCCTACTCCGCCGACACCGACGATCTCGACGCCTTCGCCGAGCACTCCGGTCGAAACGTCGCCGCGTTCAGGGCAACGGTCGATGGTCTGGAGGGCGGTCGAGGTCGTTTGGCGTCGCTGCCCCTGCCGTCGTTCGTGCAGAGCTCGACGCTGGATCGCTACCGGGACCCCCTGGCCTTCGTTGGTGAGAACGGCCGGTTCGTGGCCGAGGTGTCCGATGCGCTGAAGCGCCACGGCATCCACACCTCCGACGGCATCTACCGGGCTGACGCTCCATTGATCGACCAGGCCTTGGCCGTCAGCGATGCCGACCGCCTCGATGACCTGGAGCAGTCCCTGATCGATCAGGGCGTCGATCCCGAGGTGGCCGCGGCCGTCACCGCCGAGGTTGCCGTCGCCCTCCAAGCCGATCCGACGTTGAGCTTCGATGCCGCAACCCGAACCGGGTTCGCAGCCCATCAGGGCATCTCGGTCGAGGAAGCCGACCGAGCCGAGCGGGCCTTTACCCTGTCGCCTCCCGAGGCCGCTGCCATCGTGGATGAGCACTTCGATGACATCGCTGGCCGTCACGGCAAGGACGATCAGATCACGATCGAAGACCTCCAGGAGGTCGTCGATGACGCGTCGCTTCCGCCCGAGGTGCGAGACGTTGCCTACAGGTTGGCCGCTGATGGGGTGCTGTTCAACAACCTCGATGTGGCCCATCAGACCGACCTGTCGGACGAACCGCTGGGCAACGGGTTCGCGTGGCGTGAGACCGACGGGATCATCGGTCGTGACGACGTCACCGAGTTCCCGGCCAAGGACTACCAGGCCCGGATCCTGCTGGCCTGGCATCCCCTGGTCGAGACCGCCGGGGAGGGCTATGACCTCACGAGGGTCGACTCCCACGCAAGCGCCAATGATGTCGTAGCGTTCGTCGAAGACGAGGACATCCCGGTCTACATCCGGTTGGCGGTGTTCGACATCTACGCCGATCGCCACGAACTGAAGGTGACCGAACGGGAGGTGCTCGAACTGGAGCTGGCGTTCGATGGATCGACCTACGGTGGTGGCGGTACCTTCCTCGACGCTGGTCGGGCGCCCGGTCAGGCTCGGACTGTACCGATCCCTCCGCTCCGGACTGGCCCTGGAGGTGCTCGGGGTGGATCCGGGGGTGGCGCTGCGGTTGCCGCCATTGCAGCCCAGCTCATCATCGTCGCTGGGGGGTTCGGGTGGGTCCGGGGCCGCCAGGCCAGGATTGCCCGGGAGGGCAACCCGACCGTCGTCCACACCGATCTGCTGACCGGCGCAGAGACTACCGTCGATCCCGCTGAGCTGGCCGACCTGTCACCGGCTGAGGCCAAGGCCTACGTGGCCTACTTCGCCGTCCACGGCACCCCGCCACCGGAGGGGACCGATCGGATCGAACCCCACCCCTACTTGGACCCCTTCGGTCAGTGGCGCATGTCCGACACCAACGAACCGGTGTGGCCAGGCGAGGCGAACGAGCCGCTGTCGCCGGGTCAGTACATCGACCTCCAAGGCCAGCGCCGGTGGTCTGACACCAACCAGCTCGTCGAACAGTTCCCGAACCGCAGCCAGTACCAGGACGACGACGGCGTCTGGCGCTGGGCCGACACCGGGGATCCGGTTGCCGAGGATGAAGGCGGCGAAGTCCAGCGTCACTTGGTGGTTGACGGGGTGACGATTGATCGAGGGTCGATCGCCAGAACGATCTCGGTCCAGCGGCAGGGTCGCCATCTCAGTGGCGATCCGCTATATAGCGGTGGCGGCTACTTCGCGGACATCCCCGATGCACAGGCCGTGCTCGATGCGTTTCACGACGGGAGGGCAGAGGTGCTCGGCATCTCCAGCAGAGGTCACCTCGTTGTGAGGATCGAGACGGTTGTGGGGTTCAATAGCAATGAAGCGGCCGGCTACAGAGACCAGCCGACCAGCGTCTTTCTTATCAAGGGCACCTCGCGTCCGAGTATCGTTCCCACAAACCCGAATTGGAGTCCGCTGGAGTGAAGAAGCCGCCCTACGAACACGACAGCCAGTTGGCATGGGAGAATCTCGTCATCGTGATGCTGACGCAGGCAATGCTCGGTCTTGTCGGGCCTGCGATCCGCACTGTCGGGTGCCGCTTCGTCGACGGCGAGGTCGAGCTCCACTTTGCGGTCACACCCGTGGGTGCGGAGGAGCGCGCTGACATCGAAGAGATCGGAGATGAACTGTCGGTCTTTCTCGAAGGCCATGTCGACGTCACTGCCGTGATCCATGGTGATCAGACAGATCTCGATCGGTCCGACACCTCGACTCGGATCGTGTATCGAGCAAAGCCGTAGTGTCCGCGCGTTCGAAGTCGAGGCGGCCAAGAGTTGACGGGAAGACCCGCAGTTGGTCATTGCGAAGCGTTGCCCCTATTGCGGCCGCCCGCTCTAGTTATCCTCGGTCGAGACCTTGTCCTGGAGCGATGAACCTTGCTGGCAAGCCGGGCCCGCCTTCGGATACCCACATTCCTATCAGTCCCGATGGTTCGGTCGCCGTACCGGATGGGTGGTCATGAATCCCGAGTTCACGTATGAGGGCGAGGTCAGCCGTTTCGCCTTTGACTACGGCACCGAGTTCCTCTTTGTCGACGGCGCTGTCGTGCGCATAGAGGGTGTTGGCAAGCTCCTGAGCGGGACCATCGAAGCCCAGGACTTCGATCCGGGCACGCCCGGTGCTACAGCTCAGTTGCTGCTGAGTCTCCTTCGTGCCCAGGTGACGGTTTCCCTCGAGGGCAGCACTCTGGTCGTCGCATTGGCGGATGGTAAAGTTGTCTTGGAGATCCCACCTTCAGCTGACCATGAAGTGTGGACGGTGACGATGCCAGATGGATCGCTGCTCGTTTGTGGGATCGATTAGGCCGTCACCCATGGTCTCAACGGTGAGGCAGCGAGGTTCGGCAGAAACGGCTCAGTGTTGAGTTGGTATGCGCACGTCCAGCACGATGATGTCGTCGTCCTTCTCGATTAGGAGGAGGGCCATCGGGACGAGTGCGGAGCGGATGGAGAAGACGCGGGTTCCGTCGCGGCTTTCGGCCGGCACAGACCAGGCGGCTCGGGCTTCGACCGCTGCCTGGTGGAGGAGGTGATACAGCTCGCCGATCTCTGATGCGGTTGCGAGCCTGTCTCCGTGTCGGGTCCACCATCGGTCGATATCGCCGAGAACGGGGGCTGCAATCAGGAGCACGGCTCGCAGCCTAGGTGCGACGGCTCTCGCCTGGGGCACTTCTGGTACTCTGGATCCATGGAGTTCCATTGGGTCCCGGCGAGCGAGTGGCGGCAGATGTCCGACGAGGAGCAGCAGGCCATGATCCGGGCCGGGATCACCGAGGTCGAGGACCTGCCCGAGGACTTCCGTCGTGAGGTCGAGGACATGGTCGCTCAGCGCGGCTCGCTTCGTCGCAGCGCGTAGTCTCGCTGCTACTCGGTTGTGCCACTGCGGTGCCACTGGTGTTGGTCCACGACGGTTGCCTGCGGTCAACGGAGGGCAATGGCCGACGACCGACTCACCTGCAGGAATGTGGCCTGTTCGAGCGGATGTCGGTTCCCTGGTCCCTGCCTCTTGAAAACCGTTGAACCCTCACAGGTTCCGGGGGTTCGAATCCCCCTCTCTCCGCCACTTTCAGCCGGTTCGAGCTACTTGATCGAACGCCCAGACAGTGCGCTGAACACGCTATGAACACTAGCGACGGCCGCACGAGCACCGATTCTCAACCAGAAGCGGCCAATCCCGCCCGATGCTACGAACACTCGTAATCGGTTAGATATTTGACGCCGTGCCGTCTGTAGTCGCCAGTCTCAGGCCGCCAGCTGCTGGGAACTGAAGAGCGCTGCAATAGCGCCGAGTACTAGCAGCGCCGCCTTGTCCAACGCATACCTCAGGCGACACCCTGCTGGAAGAGAACGAAGTCAAGCATTACTATGGCGAGTGCAACCGTGAGCGCAGTGCCGATGTGAGTGATGTAGAGACGGAGGCCGTTTGTACCGTCGGTGTCGAAGCTAAAGAAGCTGGCAGCTCCGAACATCCAGAGAATAGCCACTATCGCAGCGATGGTAGAGATGGTCTCCCCGAAGACCCCAACGAATGCGATGCTTAGGAGTAGTGTGAAGGTCGCTGCCCCGACTGCGGCCAATATCTGGCTAAAGAAACCGTTGAGACCCACGATATTCTCCGATTCTCGAAGTACTTGGTAAGCCCCACGTGCGTTCGCTGTCGCGAGCACAACCGTAAACGAAACCAGCGTTGCCTCGACCTCTGAAACGGTCCAGTCGAACCTTAGCCAGCGAACGAAAACGTACACTTGTTCCCATACGAAGCCGACTCCATCTTCTCTCCAGTTCATCGCGCAACGCTCTACCAGAGCCATTGCAGCTTCCTCATAATTGACCGGCACTAACGCGGTCGCACGTCTTGAGCGCAGCACCAAGCTGATTGCGGCCTCGCACTCCACTTCTGAGTACGGCTCCTTCGCGACAAGAGGCGGAGATCCTATCCCGTATCTCACTGCTTGATCAGCAACAAAGTCTCGACCGGGAAGCACAAAGTCAAAGTCAATCCACCCGGTTAGAGGCACTAGTATTCGGGCTGCTAGCGATCGGTACGCTTCAACCCAGCTACCAATGTTTGTCCTAAGGTTCACAAGGCGGAGATCGTCTGCAGCCGTCAGGACCCCGAGACTCGCATACAAGGACAAGAGCACTTGTAGAATCAAGCCTCTTCGACGGCGTGGCTCGCTAACATCTTTTTCTTTTGGCGTCGTTGACATCGCCCGATCCACATTTGCTTCGGGGTCTCAATTGCAAGCCTAGCCTCTCCCTTAGCACCAGGTGGGTCAGCATCGAGTGCAGTGACATGGTCGCTGGTATACGACCTCGTGAGGAAGATATGGTGGAGGCAACGGCCGGAGGCGAGCAACAGTCCGGGGCCGATACGGCCTGGGTCAAGCGCATAATCATGACGTCGTCGCTGACGGGTCCGCCCTTCACCCCTCGACCGACTCAAAGTACACCCTGCCGAGCGAACTCCTCATCGATGAAGCCGTTCGATCGTTCTTGCTCGTCATCGAAGACACCTGCGTAGACCCGCAAAAGCACTTCGACCGAATGGCCGAGTCGACGGGCCACCTCCGGCAAAGGCACGTGGGCTCGGAGCATCGCCGTCGCTGCGGTGTGGCGAAGATCGTACGGGTCAGTATTCGCTAACAGATGACCGGTGGGCCAGAGCTTGGCCTTCTCCCTGTTCCAGACCTTGCCGTAGTTCTCGGCCGTAACCGATCGACCGGCGTTGTTCGTGAATATGAGACCGTTGTCAGTCGGCCATCGTCTGACGTGTTGACCGATCCACTGAACGAGTTGAGGTGGCAAAGGCACTGGCCGTACTGCCTTGACCGGTCTGTGTTTGAGACCCTTACGTTGCCGAGTGTCACCGTCATCGGTGAACTTCGTCCCTGGCGCTGGGGCGGCTCCACGTAGTCGAGCGGTGCCCCACCCGCTGGTTGGTAGCTCAACATCGGCGAGTGACAGGTCGGCAGCTTCGGAGGGTCGAAGTCCGCAGAAGCCCATCGCTGCAAAGAAGACGGCGAACCTTGAACCGGCCGACGGAATCTCCCAGATCTGTCGAACGATCTCGTCAACATCCGCTAGGGATGGAAGCACTGACACATCCACTTCAGATGATTGTTTCGGTGACTTCCACTCGACCCGGTCCACCGGGTTGCGGTCGATGATTTCCCGACGGACTGCCGACTTGAACACCGACGAAATCAAGTTGCGTCGTCGTCGGGTGACCGACGCTGCAGTCGGCTGGCCGTCCCGTCGAGGTCGCCGTGCGCAAGGCGATCTCTAGTATCGCAGGCGTGATATCACTCATCGGCAGTGACCACCGATCGATCCATGCCAGCTCGGCGCACGCCTGTTGCTCGTCACCTGGTTGAAAGCCCACGTTCCACAGCCACGAATTCAACTGATCGGGTGGTGCCGGTGCTGAAGATCTGACGAGGCTCGGCGTTATGGACACCAACGCTTCAACCGCACTTGGGCTTTCTTTTGGGGCACATCGAGTCGCGCACCTGTTCTCTTCGAACTCCTTAGCTCAATCCGATGCGAGTCAGGTAAATTTCTTGCTCGATAGCCCTCCGGATATCGAGGGAGATGGTGGCGAATTCCTTCGGCTGCGTGAACGCCGAATGAATAGTCTGCTTGGGATCATTCGGTTTGCGACCTGGAGTGCCCGAGCCCTTCCGAGCGTATCGAAGCGCTTAGTGACCGATTCGTTCGACAGACCCTAGAAAGTAGATCTGTCGAGCCAACCTCAACTGATACCTTGGCGGCGATTTCTCTCTTATTGCAGGAACCGGCCAGAAATGCCGGTCACCTGAATCGGTATCTGGAGCCTAGCGCTGAGCTTGATTCATACGACTACTGGTGGATCGCTGAAGCGGCTGACAGGTTCTTCCGCAGAAACACAGGTGCCAGTTTCTCGCCTTCTTGGCTTGGATACTTCTCTGAAACCTGTACTAGTACGCCAAACTGGGCCGTCGCTGATGATAAGAGTGAAATGCTTCGACTGCTCGTAGCGCAGCACGAGATCTGCGACTGGGTTGAGGATATAACCGTATGGTCGCGCGACTCGTATCAGCCTGTGGATGGCAGTAGTGTATGCCTCATTACTCGTATTCTAG
>JAVJHY011687082.1:0-42731 GCA_035593235.1 Phascolosoma agassizii
CGCGTAACATGACATTGAGGAACAAGACTCTCCAATAGCAAATCGCTACATCTGTTCCATTAGCTTGAAGACGGACACGCCGGAGCAGATATCTTTATCTGATCTAAGGTCTTTGTTTGCAGGACGTTTTAGGCAGCCACCTTCAGTTGCGGTCGACGTTGATACTCAGTGCCCTGGGTCACCATCGCCCAGGCTGTTCTTACATTCTTGTTGGCGAGCGCGATAGCCGCTCGACTGTACCCGTTGCGATCAGTGATGGCCTTTAACCAGTGATCTTTCGAGCTCTTCGGTTCTTTGAGTCGGTAGGTGTACGCGCGAGCACCCAGAATCAGCACTGAGCGTAGTCGACTGTTACCGACTTTCTTGCTCAATCCGACGATGTTGGTCTTGCCTCCGCTGCTGAACTGCCGCGGGGCCAGGCCAAGGTAAGCCGCGAACTCACGACTACCACTAAATGCAGCCCCGGAGCCCATCGTGGCGTACAACAGCAATGCTCCGATAGGCCCGATACCTTCCAGTGCCGTTAGGCGGTTGCAGACTGGATGCTGCTTTACCAATATCTCGACTTGCTTGGTCATAGCGTCGATGTCTTCACGCACCTCAAGCAGACGCGTATACATGCGATGCAAGGTTGGCCGGTACAGATCCGGGAGCTCATTCTCACCATCCTCGAGGATCTCCGGAACTGCCTTCAGTAGCGATGCAAAGCCCTGTGGAATGAAGACACCAAATTCCATGAGTAAGCCGCGCAAGTGGTTCGATAGTGCAGTGCACTCTTGGATCAGAAGTTCCCGTGAGCGGTGAATCGCTTGCAGCCCCTGCTGCTCGATCGTCTTCATCGGCGCTTCTTTGATGTTCGGTCGGCGTGCAGCTTCAGCGACAGCGAGCGCATCGTTGCTGTCAGTCTTGTGGCCTTGCCGAAATGGTGCGACGGCCTTGGCTGGAATGATGCGCGCTTCATGCCCATGCCGAACTGCGGTACGCGCCCAGTAGTGCGCTGTCGCGCAAGACTCAAAAGCAACGAGCGATAGCTTCTGTTTACCAAGAAACTCCGAAAACTTACGGCGGCTGAGTGAGCGGTTGCAAAGCTCTTTACCTCGACTCGATAGCACCGAGATCTGGATCACGTTCTTTGCAAGGTCGACACCAACTGTTGTTGAATAGCGCATGTATGGACTCCGTTCTGGTTTTGGTCGACCTTCCAACCTAGGCAACTGGGTTGGAGGAGTCCATACATAGGGTCAGGAGTTGCCGTTGCTTATGCCGGCATGCTGGTAGGATCCGGGTATGGATATCTACACTGACTGGCCCGCAATAAAGCGACTCTTCAGGAGATCGTTTTCTTCCTCGTTTCACTACGCCATCTCGACCGTTACCGAAGACGGTGAGCCCCATGTAACGCCGATCGGGTCGTTGATCTTGGGTGCCCCGGGTCATGGCATCTATTTTGAAGAGTTTCCTAGCCGCCTCCCCAGCAATCTGGAAAGTAATCCACAGGTCTGCGTTCTCGCAGTCGATAGTGGCCGATGGTATTGGCTAAAGTCTCTGATCAAGGGGCATTTCGGGCAAATGCCAGCCGTAAGATTGCATGGCACAGCAGGGCACACTCGCGAGGCCACCGACAGAGAAATCGCCCTGTGGCAACGAAGAGTCAAGCCTGTTCGGTTTACCAAGGGCCATGAAATGATGTGGCGACATATGCGTACCGTGCGCGACCTTGAATTTACAAGGATCGAGCCAGTCCACATCGGGTCAATGACCAAAACCTGATAAGCCACTGCTGCAACCCGTACTTGCCATACAACTGCATCAGCGCACCAGGCCCGGTTCGGCGAGGTTGAGCCTGGTGCTGCGAATCATCCAACAGTCTCAGCTAACACACGCATGATGTACCACAGTGCGATCGGCAACCCTACAAAGACCAGGCACATTATCGTGCCACCCACTTGCAGCATTCGGCCGCGAAGTCTTGCCCGCCGCCCAGTCTCTATAGGTGTGTCGACGATTACCCACATGCCAACGGGTGGAAATCGGCCTGTGTTGATCGTGCGTGTGCCGTTGAGAATAATTCGAATGCCAACGACGAGCATCGGTAGCGATAACAGCGTGAAGCAGGCAATGAACACGTCGAAACGTCTCATAGCATCATCGGGTTCTTCGACAATCCAGTTGCCGACATGATCAAAAACCTTATCCCCGACAATTGCCCCAATAAGGAATAGGATTGCGACAACGGCGAAGACCATTCGTGCGAGTTTGCTTGCGTGTTCGACTGTATCCATCAGGGACTGCGAGCATTTGGCCACACTCGCGACTTATATCAAGGGCGGCAGTGTACCACTACCGATCAGCGGCGATTCCTGACCCATTCTTGCCACTTGGAGGCACTGACAAATCGTATCGTCAGTACTCTCTACACAGCACTTTTCTCAAGTTCCAAAAGAAGAGCCTTACGCCATACACCACCGCCATAGCCCGACAAGTGGCCATCTTGCCGGACCACGCGGTGACATGGCACAACGATGGCCAATGGATTGGCGCCGTTTGCACGGCCGACCGCTTGGAATGCTAGGGGATTGTCGACGGCTTTGGCAATTTCTCCGTATGTTCGCGTTTGGCCATACGGTATAGATTGCAAAGCATGCCAGACCGACATTTCGAACTGCGTACCTTGTAGGTCAAGTGGAAATGAGAACTTTTTCACGCGACCCGTGAGATAGTCTCCCAACTCCGCTCGAACTCTTAACAGTTCCGCAACTCGTTTATCTACAATCTTCATTCTGTATCGCCGTTCAATTCTTGATTTGAGTTCATGCGTATCCCAACGATCGGCGTATTCAACAAGGCAGCAACCTCTCTCGTTAACTCCTATTGCTAAATCGCCAACTACGCTACTGGTTACCGTGAACTTAATGGCGCCGATTGTCATTTCGTCTGAATCACTGGCTCGTAAGAGGCTGTGGTTGATCGGTGATTTCGCAGTCTTCGTTGCGGAATAATCTGGCAACTGTTTGCGGCGACAGTTGTTCCAGTGTCTTCCGATTTAGAGATAGAACGACCGAGTTACCGTCGGCAATTTCGATCAACAAGTTTGCCTGGCGGAGTATGTGCACGTGGTGGGAAATCGTTCCTTTTGAAAGCGACAGTTTGACTCCGAGCTCACGCGCGGTGCGAGGAGATTGCCCCAGTAATATTGCAAGCGCGTATCGAGTCGTATCACCTAGAGCCTTAAAAACGAAAGGCGGATCAATGTCAGGGGACAGTTCGGTATTCGTTCTTGTCCGGACAACGGACTCGATTCCGACACTTATCATTGGGTCGAAATACGGAAAATGAACGATCGTTTGCTCGCCCACAGGGTATTCATGCCAATAGTGGTTGGTGTTGAAAGCGGATGGAATAATCCTCACTTCCGTCAGTGTTGCGAGCATGGTGCGTGCGCCACCGCGCAGCGCTTTAATGTAGCCGTTTTCCAAGTCAATTTCGACGCGCAATTGAACGTCATCAGAGAAGCGTTGAAGTGACATAGATGCCCACATTCGAGACTTTTGATCCAACGAAGTTTCGAGCTGCGTAGCCAACGAGAGCCAGGTATCGCGAAACACGATCGTCCAAAACTCGGTAAGTAACTCGACCAACTTGCCACGTGCCACTTTTGGATCGTCCAGCACACGTTGCAGCGTGATGACCGAGGCTGCAGACTGCTCGAACGGATATAAACCTTGAAAAAGAAGCCACTCGCGTTTGCGTTTCGATGAATGGGTGATTACCTGCTCGAGGGTTATATCGCCGTCGACCAGGCGTTCCGCAACATCGCGTTTATGAATTACACCCTCTAGAATATTGATCGCAAAGTCACGGCTAGACTGTTTTTCTAGCCGATCAACTGCGTCGAGAAAATCCCCCTGTAGCAAATCTGGCGAAAATACGTCCGGGAGAATAGACCACACCATAGGCCAACTGCCCATTTGGAGATGTCGCCTCCAAAAAGATTTAGGCAGACGCTTTCTGGCGGCTTCTGTCCATCCGGGATGAATAGTTGGCGGGGCATCCTGCTGACTAACGTGCGAAAGAGCGTAACAACACTCGATCACCGGCGACATCCCGAACTTTGTCGAGTTTCTTAGTTTGTTTTCCCAGTTCTCGCTAGCCATTGTTTATTCAATATCAAATGAGTTTGATGAATATCAAACCTTATGGTTTAATCTAACCGATTCTTGTGATCTTGACAACAATGGATAACCTCATGAACGCTGATCTCGGCAACGATGACCCTGTAATTCAATATTACGATAGTGATTACCCAAGCAGGACGCACACGCCGCACCCTGAGAACTTCGACGACAAAACAGGCTTTCAAGGTATCCGTAACGACGTTGATCGATATCTAGAGCTTGCCGGTGAAATCAATGGTCCGGTGCTAGATCTGTGTTGCGGTACCGGCCGCATCGCACTTCCACTCGCCGAATCCGGTCACATGGTAACTGCCGTGGATGTATCCGCAGGAATGTTGGACGGCTTTCGGACGAATTTAGCAAATTCGAACAGCGACGTGTCTGAACGCATTACCTTAGTCGAGGCCGACATCAGCAAATTAGAATTGGGATTCAAGAATTTTTCGCTGTGCATCGTTAGCTTTAATAGTCTGATGTGCATTACGAGTTTTGATGCGCAACGTAAAGCGATTCGTTGTATAGCTAAGCACCTCGCGCCGGGCGGGCAGCTTGTTCTCGACCTACTGAATCCCTTGCAGTTGACGTTAGAGGGTTCGTCGATACCAACCCCGTTTTTTACTCGAACCAATTCGTTGACCGATCGACGATACACTCGATTCGCGATGTCCGATCCGATCGATGCAGATCAGTGCCAACGTCTGCATGGATGGTACGACGAAATAGATGCGAACAATGTCGTTTTACGTACTCACTACTCAATGAACTGGCGTCCGATTTTCCGCTACGAACTTCAGCTGATGCTAGAGGAAGCGGGGTTCAAGCTTGTGCCTGTGCATGGCGACCACCAAAACTCGTCCTTCGCTGCGAGCAGCCCGCATATGTTCACTCGGGCCGTTAAAAACGAAGATGGCGGCCCGTAGCCTCTAAACCACGGACCGCCAAACGAATACGAACGTACTTTTCTCGGACAATCTATTGACGCTGCAATGACCATCAATTCCACGACCGAGAACGAGTACGTCCGATTCGCGTCAATCGACGTTGTACGAGGAATCGTATTGTTGCTTATGGCGCTGGATCACGTGCGTACGTTTTTTTCCAATAGCATTTTTGAGCCCGAAGATATTGCGTATGTAGATCTCGTCCTTTTCATTACGAGATGGGTTACACACTACTGTGCGCCGGGATTCTTCCTGACCGCAGGAATCGCAGCGTACATGGCTGTTTCAAGAAAGTCGCAGAGATCCGTTCAACAATTTCTTAGCATCCGCGGTCTGTGGTTTATTGCGCTGGAATTAACTGTGATCGGGTTCGCGTGGTCATTCATCCCCGGCGACAATTTTGGCGGCGTAATTTGGGCATTCGGCTGGTCCTTCATAGCACTCGCTGCCGTTGTACCGCTAGGTCCCATAATCGTCGGAGCGATAGGCGTGAGCTTCATCGCCCTGCATAACGCGATCGACTTTGGATCGCTTGTCGCCGCCGAAAATACAGGGTTCATTGCGGGAATGCTCTTCGAGCCCGGAATAGTTGTTATTCCTGGTTTTGGCGACTGGTTTGTGCTGTTCGCGATTCTCCCGTGGACTGCGGTTCTATTCCTAGGGTATGGGCTAGGGTACGCCTACGAGCGACAGTCAAATTCACAGCGCCGACGTCTTTTGGTTCGAATTGGCCTGGTTAGCATTGGCCTCTTCGTTCTATTAAGGCTAACAGGCTGGTATGGCAATCCCAGTGTCCTTTGGATCTCCGGAGCGTCTTCGGATTTCGAGGTTCAATCGTCTATGGCAAAGACAATTATGATGTTCTTGAACACAGAAAAGTATCCTCCATCACTGCAGTACCTGCTCATGACTCTCGGTCCAATACTTGTGCTATTGGGTTTGCTCAGCACAATAGATAAGAATGAAAGAAAAGGTGGTCGAATATTCGACGTTCTAGAGCTATTTGGCCGTGTGCCGATGTTCTTTTACATCATCCATCTGTACTTGATTCACTTATCCGCTCTCGTATTTGCGTTGCTAATGGGACGACGATACGACTGGTTGGGCTGGATGGGTGGTGGCATTCACCCCAAGGACGGAAGCGGCTACGGGCTCTTGGCTGTTTACTGTTGGTTCGCGGTCGTAATCATAGCTCTTTACGTCATGTGTCGATGGTTCGCCAATATCAAGCGAAGTCGAAATTGGTGGTGGCTGATTTTTGTATGAACGCGAACCTCCCTAGTTCATCTGAGTCGATTTCGTTGACACGCTTCTCATCGGATAAATGATGTCGATAACGGACAAAATGGGAAACCTTACCAAGACAACGGCGCTTGGATGAATAGAAAGGAGGGACGCACTTTTAAGCTGTCGGTACTTGCGTTTATAAATAACTTTCAAGTTAGATCTGAAAAGCGCTGTTTCAGATTTGGTGCTAGTGCGGTGACTTCTATTCTTCAATAATGCAGTTCCGCTGTGAGAGAGGGTCGAGAGAGCTATGTCAGACGACCATACTGATGTGATCACGACCACGATGAATAGTGTCGACGGCGTTGTCGAAGGATACTTGGCCATGTTGAATTCTGAAGCACCTGATGGCACGTAATCTAATCGTATTTGTTACGTTGCTGTCGTCGGCTGTAAGCGGAAGCAACGCGCAACTCGAAAAGGTAGAGCTCGATTCCATTCACATAAGCGGAAACAAGATTCGAAATCATATGGTGGTTCTGGCTGATGACAGAATGCAAGGTCGAAAACCAGGCACTCTCGAGTACAGCGAAGCGACAGCTTACGTCAGCAACGCCTTGAAACTAAACGGCGTGCCAGCGGCGAATATTGCACCGGATTATCTACAAGATTTCGAAATTCTCGAAGCTACACCCAGCAAGGGAGAGACCTACTTGTCTTTCGGTCGAGGGGGTCGTCGTGACGATCTACAGCTCATAGACCTTGTAGACTTCGTCAGCATTTCCCAACCGAACGGAAGGTTCGAAGCGAGCGAACAGGAAGCCGTATACGTTGGGTATGGCATCGTATCGCCAGCGTACGGAGTTAACGATTATGACGGAGTAGACGCTCGCGGCAAAATTGTAATTGTTAAGTCCGGAGCACCAGATTTCGTTGACGATGACGAGCGCTCACTATTGACGCTTTACCAGCTAAAGTGGGACTGGGCGAAAACCCGGGGGGCGACGGGCCTCATAATAATTGCTGATAAGCAATTGTTGTCGCTGTTCGGATGGTCGGTGTTTGTGCGGCTTGCTAATTCACCGCATCGATCTTGGGCTGACGCGACAGGGCAAGGTGTGCTCCCGTTTGTTGCCTTTGTGAGTCCCGAGGGCGCGCGAAAGATAGAGAAAGAGTTTGATTTAACTTGGAGTACGAGCGAAGCGAGCGCTCACACCGTCGTATTGAGCGACATCAAAGTCTCATTTCGAGCGGCAGCAAGCGTTGAGCGATTCAAGTCGGCCAATGTTGTTGGAGTGGTGCACGGTTGTGACGAAGAACTTCGAAATGAATATATTGCCCTGACGGCCCATCTTGATCATATCGGAACACTTAGGAACGACGAAGGTGGGGATCACGTTTTCAACGGAGCGTACGATAATGCGGCGGGTGTAGGCGTTGTATTGGAAGTCTCTCGAATAATCGCTCGTTCGAACCCGCCCTTACGTCGGTCAGTTCTGATCGTCTTGTTCACGGCAGAAGAAGGAGGGATGGTTGGCTCAGATTACTTCGCTAATAATTTGCAAGACCTCGATGGCGAAGTCGTAGCCAACATTAACATTGATATGCCGTATCTAGGGTTCCCCTTCACAGACATTGAAGCCTACGGCACTAGCATGACATCGATCGAGACAAACCTAAGAGAGGCTGTCAACGAGCTCGGCCTTCACGTCAGCGAGGATTCGCATCCAGAGTTGCTACGTCTAGCCAGATCGGATCAGTATTCACTCATTAGGGCTGGTATCCCCGCCATCATGCTCAATACTGGCACAACTTCGATTGACAGCGCGGTAGACGGCGCGACTGAAATTTCCAACTTCATGCAAGACAACTATCATCAAGTTTCGGACGACCTGAGCCTCCCATTTGATCATGATGCTGCGACTCTCTTCGCGTCCGCAGTTCATGCAGTTTTGATCCGCCTGGCAAACGGAACTGGAAAACCGGATTGGCGTACCGGATCGCTTTTATCAATTGCGGTCGAACAAACTCCTTTGCTCGAGTCGGATTGGTGAATATTTTGGCAAAAGGACATCGCATGCAAACGATATTGTGGGACCTCTACAGGATTTTCTTTTGCGTTGCCGACTGCGGGAGTCTTACGCTAGCGGCGAAGGCATTGCGCATGAGCCCGCCGACGGTTTCCCGTCGAGTGTCTCAACTCGAACGTGAGCTAGATGTCCGACTGTTCGATAGAAGCACCGACGGTTACCAACTTACCAAAGCAGGTAATGAACTACTGCCTCTAGCCGAACGTGTTTCGAATGCCGTAAGTGACATCGAAAGAAGGATCGCGACGCTGGGAGACAACAGCGATAATGTAGTGAGAGTCTCTTGCGGCAACTGGGCCGCGATGGCAATTCTGGGCGGCCTTGCAAAGTTTCATTTGAGTCACCCCGAGATAGAAGTAGAAATCTTGATGACCACAGATGTTCTGAGTCTTGCAAGTCACGCAACGGACATTGCAGTCAGAAATGTTCGACCGAAACAAGGGAGGCTGAAGCTCAGGAAAATCGCCGAGAGTGCGCACGCGATATACGGCTCGAAGGAATTCGTCGATCTACATAAGGTCGATATCGGCGTAAATAACCTGACAAACTTGACCTGGATTGGCTCGGTCGGGTCAATTGATCAAACACCTTCAGGTGAGTGGCTTGCCGAAAACATCGGAAAACGGCCAGAGATTCGCTGTTCAAATACTCGGAACATCCTTGACGGCGCGAACGCGGGCATAGGCTTGGCAATTCTCCCGGTATTCGTCGGCGACGCCAGCGAGACTCTCGTGAAGTTATCTGAGGACCTCGTGTTATCAAGTAAAGATTTGTGGCTAGTGGTGCACGAGGATCTTGCCGATATTCGCGCCGTTAAAGCCGTTTCCGGTTGGTTAGCGGAGCTCTTCGGAAGCATTTCGGTTCAAGAGGCGAGCTAGGTCGAATATTGTCTTTATTCAAATCAAGTCAGGAGGGTTATACATGAACAGGGCGTATTTATTGACAACGACCAATGCACTCGACGTACTCGCAATCGAGCGTCGAAGTAGGACTCGCGCGCACCTCATGCGTTGGCTAGCTGCTATCGTGTTGCTAGCTGCAGGGACGCTGACTACGGCCACGGCGGATGAAGTTGTGGATGCCGGATTTTTCTATACGTACGATATTCTCCCTGGACAAAGACAATCCTTTGAGGATGGATATCGCAAACATCTGAACTGGCACGCCGATGCGGGTGATACGTTCACATGGTATGGCTGGTACGTCGTTACCGGGAATAACCTGTCAAGATTCATCGATGCGACGATTGGGATCTCATTAAGCGATTTCGATAATCGGATTAGGCCAGGTGACGATGCTCGACACTTTGAAGAATTCGTATCGGCATATGTAGAACCGGTATCTCGGACCATATTCAGACTAAGGCCCGACCTTGGTTCGCCGACAATCTCGCCCACGAAATTCGACTCAAGGTACGTACAAGCAACTACGTATGTTGTCTCTATCGGTGCTCGAGAGACGTTTGAGAAACTTGTCAAAGACCTAATTGTAAGGACAAGTGACGCTCTCCAGGGAGAAGGCACTTCAGTTTTCGAACTTCGGGACGGAGGGTCTCATCATACGTATCTGTTCTTGCAGCAACTGCGGAGCGTCTCCGAAATGAATACAGCGCTGCCACTATTGGAAAGTCGGTCTGTTAAGTCTGCTGAATCAGAACTTTGGTTTTATCGGTCGGCTCTCTCGTATTTGCCAGAGGCAGAATAAAATCTCCAATGAAGAAAGTGCAGAAAACTTCTTTGCTATTATTCGGATCGTCTTGCCTGACAGTCGCAAGCGAGGCTTCCAATAGGCGGTGATTCGATGTCTGCAAAAGGAACATTTGACGTTGATCTGCAAACACAAATTGATGTCAATTCGCGAGTAGGTAAGACGGTCATCGACAAAACGTATTCAGGAGATTTAACCGGACTAGGCAAGGGTCTAATGATTAGCAAGAAAACAGAGGGCGGAATAGCCGCTTACTATGCGATTGAAGAATTTTCTGGCTCCGTAAAGGGGAAGAGTGGTGCTTTTACACTTATCCACGAAGGCCGTATGACCGAGGAGTCTCAGACACTGGATATCGAAATTCTTGAAGGTTCGGGGAGTGGTGACCTCGAAAAGATTTCTGGCTCGATGGTGATCATTCAAGATTCGAATGGCCATACTTATGAGCTATTGTACGAATTCTAGAAACGACTCATTTTCAACTTAGGTGGCTATTATTGACTTGGTCATAAGGCCTTCTCCCGACTCCTCGATTTGAACGTCGGGTTTCGGTCGGAACCGGAGGGTCGGCCATGGCGATCCGTCTAAATTGGCCTACTCAAAATGCGCTCGCCTGTAGAGCACGCAAGAGATTGGGTCCAATATATATTCTATAAAAACACCACCCTCATTCGATATCACTTTGTGGTGAATTTGATCGATTTCAACACCAATTTCGGCAAAGGCGTCGAAATATCGTGTTCGAACTAGCGCTGGCGCCGCCTCGCTAAATAGCGAGGCTAAGTTATCGCAATCATCTTGCACCAAAGAAAAAAGTGCGACATCACCACCTTCTTCGAAACCTCCATAACTACTGTTCTTCAGTAGTTTGGTAGGCCCACCTACCAAACCGCCTAAGTCGACATCTAAGCGGTCCTTCAATCGACCCTCTTCCCCGTAGTCGCAGCCGGGCGCAGCGCTTAGGATAATGCTGAGAATAACAATGTGTGTACGAATCATAAGATCGTCAGCCAAAGAAGTTCAATTGCTGTCGCCCCAGAATAAGCGTAGCGCAGCAAGATTCGCCAATGACTGGTTTGGGTTGCGGTTTCAATCGGTGAACGCAACACCTAGTCTCTGAGTATAGAGAGGAGGATGTTGCATATGAAGTATAGAAAGAGGATTTACTACACCGACGCCGATAAGGCGCTGATGTGGGATCGCTGGCAGAAAGGCGAATCTATGAATGCAATAGGTCGTCTTTTTGATCGGGGGCATTCATCGATTCAGCGTATCTTGTTGGAGATGGGCGGGTTGCCGCCAACACCAAGGAAGCGGTCGGCGTTGTCCCTGACGTTGGCAGAACGCGAAGAGATCTCACGCGGTATTGTTTCTGGCTGCTCAATCCGATGGATAGCAGAGGCACTCGGTCGTTGCGCCTCGACGGTGAGTCGCGAGGTGAAGCGTAACGGTGGCAGAGAACGATACCGGGCTGGTGATGCCGACCAAGCGGCTTGGGACCGGGCGCTTCGTCCTAAGACCTGTAAACTGGTCGAGAACCGTGCGCTAGCCCGCATCGTGGCGACAAAGCTTAATCAACTCTGGTCACCTGAGCAGATTGCTGGTTGGTTGAAAGGCGCTTACCCGAACGAGGAGAACTTCCAAGTGTCTCAAGAAACAATCTATCGCAGTCTCTTCGTACAAGCGCGTGGCGCCCTGAAAAAGGAGCTTTTAAAGCACCTTAGAAGGAAGCGGGCAACGCGTCGCTCGCGCCACCATACGCAGAAGACGGATAATCACGGCAGGATCCTCGACACCGTCTCGATCAGTGAGCGGCCGGCCGAGGTTGAGGATCGGGCTGTGCCTGGTCACTGGGAAGGTGACCTGATCGCCGGCAAAGGGCACACCTACATAGCAACGCTGGTTGAGCGTCACACGCGCTACGTGATGCTCGCAAAAGTCAGCGATAAGAAGACAGAGACCGTAATCAATGCTCTGATCCAGCAGGCGCACAAACTACCGAGCGAACTGTACAAATCGCTTACTTGGGATCGCGGTAAAGGACTTGCTGATCACAAGCGCTTCACTTTGGCGACCGACATCGATGTTTTCTTCTGTGATCCGCAAAGCCCCTGGCAACGCGGTTCGAATGAGAACACCAACGAACTGCTTCGGCAGTACTTCCCGAAAGGAACCGACTTGTCGGCTCACTCTCAAGCCAAACTCAATGCTGTAGCAAGACAACTAAACGAACGACCCAGAAAAACGTTAGACTTTGAAACACCAGCCGAACGTTTTAACCAATGTGTTGCAACGATCCATTGAATCCGCAGTAATAAGCAGCCATTTCCGATTCGCTCAATTCTAGCATTTGAACGGCTGCTTTCGAAGCAAGGCAGCCCCTCCCCAACGGAATGTTTCGGGCAATTACCTTATATCTCGAGCGGCAAGTATTGGCCGCTCCTTGTCCCTTGGGTGGGGCAGGGTTGAAGCTTCGACGCGGTAGATTAGGAGCGACGTACGGTCGTATTTGCGTGTGGTCTGCAAATCAGTCTAGCGATTTTTCTGATATCGTCGGTGGAATCTCGACTACCCGACATATATGTGGCCAACTATCGCAACGCCTTGGGGACGCCATATTCAAGAAAAATGCTCGGCCATCGGCCGGGCATTTTTTTGGATTTGTTTTCCAAAGGCGAGTCGAGGTAATCCCGGTTCGACAAAACGCGCTAGCGTTTTAGACGCCGAAGGCGCCCGAAGGGTCGAAACAGCCATAAGGCTGTTTTGATCAATCCCCTTGGGGACGCCATTTTTCTAAGTGAGCCTGAGGTTGCATTCCACAGGTTCAGGGATGCCAGGCCGCTGATCGTGGCAAGACCGTCGAAAAATTTCACAAAGACCGATCTTGCTTGTGTTGGGTCGGCTCTTAAGTGTCTGATAGATAATAATAAAAAAATTTGGCCCGTATTTTGCTCTGTTATTGTCAAATACTTCATTTGAACCTGATAAGGAAGATCTAAAGTGGCGTGGAAGAATTTGTATTGGCGAAAAGGATTTATGGGCGCTGTAGCGGCGGCTTTGCTATTACCGTCGTACGCAAGTGCGGACCCGATAGTCGATACAATCGAGCAGAACGAATTCGTACATTGGTTCGACAACTTTAACTATACGCACAACATAAACGATGACGATTTCGTCCTAGGGTCTGCAGTAGGCGGAACGTTGGAGATTTTGCTGTCTGATGACGGCGGTAAATGGGACTCGTTCGAAGCGCTCCTGTTTATCGTAGAGGGGTTCGATTTTGATACTGACGAGATTAGCTTCGGCACATCCTTCTTCGGTGACCTGGAGATTGCGGCACTGGGTGCGTTGAATGCGGACGGATTCCTGGACGTTACTGTCCAATCGCTCTGGGGTGATTTCTACGTCGGAAATTCCACCCTTACTGTGTATACAGCGAGCGTCCCGGAACCTGGTACTTTAGGACTCCTCTTTCTCGGATTGGTGGCAATGGGTGTGGCGAGACGCAGGAAAGAAGCCTGAGGCGGCGAAAATAATTAGGGAGCCTCGCTTGATGCGGGGCTTTTTTTTGTCCGCTCATCGCTGCTGTCTTTCTGCAATCTTGTCGCAGATATAGCGGCCGATGCGTATGGCTGAGGTTGCCGCCACCGATAACAACATAATCGGCATAAATGTCAGGTGGGCTTTGGGAGGCTGTGGTCGGGTCGAAGTACTCATCATCGTCCATTGAGTCCGATTGTGAACGCTTTCGGCCAGATTTCAAAAAACCCGTGACAGTTCACAGATAAAGCCCCGGAAATCCTGAACACTAGCTAGCGAACGTCGAACCGCGCGTTGTTTTCGCTCGGTTGCGACACATGGACTATGTCAACTTGAGAGGGATTTCTAAAGATGACGACTGTAATACGTCTAGCATTGGTGATGTTTTGTGCTGCCTGTCTTGGTGGTGTCGCAAACTCTCAGGACCTGAGTGGCGACAACATGCAGAGTCTTGACGGCCAGGTTCAGGAAATCAAAACGGATGTCCTCGACATCGCGTCTGAGCTGCAGAACCTTGAAGAACGCCTGCTGTACCCGACCGGTACTCAGCTTTCTGTATTTGTTGCGGTGGAAGAGCAACGCCCATTCCGTCTTGATGCGGTTCAAATTGAGATTGATGGCGAGCTCGCCACGCACCATATCTATAGCTTCAATGAACTCGATGCCTTGCAAAAGGGTGGTGTGCAACGCGCGTTCACTGGCAATGTCGTTACCGGCGACCACGAAATTCGAGTCACGGTAATCGGGAAGACTGATGCCGGCGAAGATTTCACCAAAAGCGATACTTTTGCGTTTTCCAAAGGTGTGAAACCCAAAACACTGGGTATCACTCTGGCTGAGCCAGGGCTCAGCGGTGACGGTATCCAGCTCGGAGACTGGTAGTCAATGCTGCGGGCACCCGTCAATGTGCTCGGATTCTTGCTGGTCGCTGTTTTGGTGGCCGGTCCAGGTCGTGCTGAGGAATTGCAGGACCTGTACTACGGTGAAGCGCTTTTCTACGCGCACCAGGGACTCTGGTTTGATGCACTTGAGCGCCTGGACACAGAGGTCAAACAGCACGGCCGCATCGATGAACCCGAACTCGACACCCTATACAGCCATATCGACGATGCTGACTTTTCACTTGGCGATTTCGAGCTGCGCTACCGCATGCATCATCGTGCAGGACGCGCCATTGCTGCTGTACTCGAATCGGACGTTGATGATGTAATTCGTAACGACGCAGCGTATCGGCTTGCTCGAATCCATTTTCAAAAAAACCAACTCGCTGAAGCACTGGAAGCGCTGGACCGTATCGAGGGCGATATTCCGGAGTCACTTGGCGACGACATCGCGTTCTTGCGCGCAAATGTTTTTCTAGCTGAAGAGCAGCCCGAAGATGCGATTGAAATGCTCATTGAGTTGCAGGGTTCCGACGAGTTTGGCGGCTTCGCCAGCTACAACTTAGGTATAGCCTACCTGCAGTCCGGACGGCGGCAAGAAGCGCTGGCACAACTGGATATCGCCGGGCGTATCCTGAGTAACGACCCGGGTGAGCTGGCTATTCGCGACAAATCCAACCTGGTCGCCGGAACGATTCATCTTGAAGCGGAAGAATTCGAATTAGCTATCCCGTATCTGAACAGGGTGCGACTGGACGGACCCTATTCAAACCAAGCGCTGCTCAGCGCTGGCTGGGCCAATATGTCGATCGACAAGCTTAAGCGCGCGGTCGTGCCGTGGAGCATCCTGGCGGACCGCGAGGTTACCGACCGGGCATCGCAAGAAGCCATGTTGGCCTTACCCTACGCCTACGGCAAGTTGGAAGTGCATGGGCGTGCCGCGGTCTATTACGGTCGCGCGCTGGACGCGTTCAGTGCAGAAATCGAAAAGCTCAATGAATCGGTAGACAGTATTCGCGAAGGAAAATTTCTCGACGCCCTGGTTCGCGAAGAAATCCGCAAGGACAAGGACTGGGTCATTCACTTGCGGGCATTGCCTGAAGCTCCGGAAACGTACTACCTGATGGATCTACTGGCTTCGCATGATTTCCAGACCGGCTTGCAGAATTACCTGGACCTGGCGGACCTTCGCCGCAAGTTGGTCGCCTGGCAGCGTGGCTTCGATTCTTACGATGAGATGGTCACGATTCGATACGATCATTTTGATCCATTGTTGCCGGACATCGATACGGGATTTCGCGAGCTCGATTCGAAGATGCGGTTACGCATTGCGCAGCATGAAATGCTGGTCAAGCGGCGCGATGGTTTGCTAACGACGCCGCGCCCGGAATTCCTGGCAACGCCTGAAGAGCAGGTGCTGATCAAACGGCTTGAGCAACTGGAGTCCCAGGCAGGCAATGACAAATTCGTTTTGGCGCGTATCCAGCGCCTACAGGGCGTCCTCGCTTATCGCCTGCGTACCGAATACCACGAACGTTTTACCATGTTCGATGCGAACCTACGAAACCTGGATGAGGCGATGGCAGTGGTTACGTCGCAGCATGAGCAATACGTTCGTGTTCGGCAAGCGGTTACGCATAGTTTCTCCGGGTACGACAAACCGATCAATCGACTGCGCGTCAATTCCGCCAAGGCAATTGAGGAAATCGATTTGCTAATGACCCGCCAGGGTCGTGTACTCGAAAAAGTGGCCGTTGAGGAGCTTGTTTCTCGGCGTAGTCGCCTCGAAAACTTTGGCGACAAAGCGCGCTTCGCTCTTGCTGACAGTTATGACCGTGCCACCCAGACACAAGCACGTTCGGAGGACCAGTGAGAGTCTTAAGAACCACACTATTTGGCATCCTGTGCGCCGGCTTGGCGGCGTGCGGGTCAGCACCGACGGTCGACACCAGCGAAACACTTGGTCAGCTGGACCAGGTCCCCGCCGATGTTGAAGACATCTACGTTGCGGACAGCCTGGAGCGAGCCGCGGACAGTTATCGTCGCTACCTCGAGGAAACGTCACGCAGTGGAATGACACCTGAAGCGATGCGGCGGCTTGCCGACCTGCAAATTGAGCAGGCGTATGGCGTTATGGGCAGTGGCGATATCGTCGAGATGGCCACACCTGACACCGCGGCGCCAACTGCGCAGATTGTTGCGCACGAGCCAGCGAGGTCAGCTCCTGTTGCAAGTGAATCAGACGCCGACTTTGAATCTCGCGCAACTCAACGCGAGTCACTGCTAGCGACTACCCCGGAGGCGGCTCTGCTGCCAGATGATGCGGCGATGGTTGTACCAGCGGGACCGAGAGAAGCTATCGCGATGTACTGGCAGATTCTGGAGACCTACCCGAACTACGAACGCAACGATCAGGTGCTCTACCAACTGTCGCGCGCTTATGACGAAGTTGGTGATCCGGACAAAGCCATGGAGGTCATGGACCGGTTCGCCGCGGAATATCCGTATTCAGACTATCTCGATGAGGTCTACTTCCGTCGCGGTGAATACTGGTTCGTACGTAAGCGCTATCTTGATGCTGAGGAATCCTACGGTGCGATCATTCGTATGGGAGCGTCGTCTAACTACTATGAGTTGGCGCTCTACAAACAGGGTTGGGCGCTTTACAAGCAGGAAATGTACGAGGAAGCGTTACACCAGTTCATGGCGATGCTCGATCACCGACTTGCGATGGGTTACGACTTTGATGAGCAATATGACGAAGACGATGAGCATCGCTTGTCCGACACCTTTCGTGTCGTCAGTCTCGGATTGTCGAACCTGGGCGGTCCCGAGGCTGTTGATGAGTACTTCGCAAGCAACGGTCACCGGATCTACGCTGACAAAATTTACGGCAATCTCGCGGAGTTCTATTTCGAAAAGTTGCGCTACGAAGATTCCGCGTCAGTCTACAAGTCTTTCGTAAATCTGAACCCCTACCACAGGGTCTCGCCGTTCTTCAGTATGCGAGTTGTGGACATCTACGCGGAGGCGGGATTCCCGCGTCTTGTTGTAGATGCCAAGAAGGAATTCGCCTCACGCTACGCGCTGGAAGCGGAGTACTGGAATTTCTTCAAGACCGAAGAATCTCCGGAGGTAATCGGTTTTCTCAAGCAGAATCTGACGGACCTTGCCGGTCATTACCATGCGTTGTACCAGGAAGAATTGCTGGCCGAAGAGCAGCCGGAAAATTTCCGCGAAGCCTCGCGCTGGTATTCGCAGTTCCTGGCGTCGTTCCCGGCCGACGAGGAGTCGCCTCAGATCAATTATCAACTGGCTGACCTGTTGCTCGAAAATGACGCGTTTGACCAGGCAGCAACTGAATATGAACGTACGGCTTATGCCTACGAGTCTCATGAAAACGCCTCAGCAGCCGGTTATGCGGCCGTGTACGCACATCGCCAGGATCTGGAGCGCGCCACCGACTCGCGTGCGCTTGAGGTGCAACGCCTGACCGTTGACAGCTCGCTACGATTTGCAGACTCATTCCAGGAGCACGATCAGGCCGCCGTAGTGCTCGGTGCGGCGGCTGACGACTTGTACGAAATGCAAGACCTACCGCTGGCGATTGAATCGGCGCACAAATTGATAGATCGTTACCCGGGAGCGGATTCGCTGTTGGTTCGTTCTGCGTGGGCGGTCGTCGCGAATTCGTCCATTGATCTGGCCGAGTACCCGGACGCCGAGCACGCGTATTCACAGGTCCTTGGGCTGACGCCCGCGGACGATGAAACACGTCCGGCGGTTATCGACGGATTGGCCGCAGCGATCTACAAACAAGGTGAGCAGGCGAACCAGGTTGAAGATTACCAGGGAGCGGCGGCACACTTCCTGCGGATCAAAGATCTGGCGCCGACGTCCACCATTCGCAGCGCTGCCGAGTACGACGCTGCTGCGGCGCTGATCAAGGTGCAGGACTGGACATTCGCGTCGGCAGTTCTTGAGGAATTTCGCAGCAGTCACCCGGAACATGAACTTAATTCTGAAGCGACCAAGCAACTTGCGTTCGTCTATCTCGAGGATGGTCAGACCGAGCGGGCCGCTCTTGAGTATGAACGCATTGCTGGAGAAGCAACTGACCCTGAGCTTGGACGCGAGGCTTTGCTGACAGCAGGCGAGCTGTATGACGAGGCGCATGTCGTCCCGGAGGCGATCCGGGTTTTCGAGAGCTACGTCGAGGCATACCCGAGGCCGCTAAACCTGGCTATGGAGACTCGTACGCGTCTTGCAGAGATATTCAAGCTGCAAGACAGGGTGGATCGGTACCACGACGAGCTGGCGATGATTGTGGGGCTCGACGACGAGGCCGGCAGCGACCGAACAGATCGTAGCCGTTACCTGGCAGGAACAGCAGCGCTGGTGCTCGCCGAATTGACGTTTGACTCATTTGCTGATGTCAAACTGGTGCAGCCTTTTGAGCAGAGTCTGGCAGAGAAACAAATGCGCATGGACGTTGCGCTGGAAACCTTCGGTGCCCTGATTGACTACGAGATATCTGACGTTACTGGTGCAGCGACGTTCTATATTGCGGAAGTTTATCTTGATTTTAGCAATGCGTTGCTAACCTCTGAACGCCCGGCGGGGCTCAGTTCGTCCGAGCTGCTCGATTACGATCTGGTGATCGAGGAAGAGGCTTACCCGTTTGAAGAGCAGGCCATTGAAGTTCACGAGAAGAACTTTGAACTGCTCGCCAGCGGTATTTACAACCCATGGGTGCAGCAAAGTCTGGACAAACTGGTGGTGCTGATGCCCGGACAGTATGCGCGCAATGAGATCAGTGGTGGTTACCTGAAGTCCGTTGATTCCTATGCCTACCGCATGCCAAATGCGCCAGCACCCGGCACGCCACTCGACGGCAGCGGAGAAGAGGCACCGGTCATGAGTCAGGTCTCGGAGTAGAGCGATGCGAGTAACGAACAACAGACTTCTGATGCGAGCCGTACTCATTGCGAGTGCCGCGGCTATCGTCGTCGGTTGCAACACAACACCTGTAAAGGATGCCAAACAGGCGGATGCGGCCCAACCGGCGGTACCCGCACGTATAGAGATTCAAGAGGCGGTCGGTTTTACGATCGTCGAGGACTCGTTCGTCGATGCCGGCGTACGCCTGGATTACGATCGCGCTCACGACCTGCTCGCGCAGGACCGGGTCGAGGAAGGAATCGAGGTACTTGAGTCTGTCGCTGCAGCGGCGCCGAATCTGAGCGCCCCGCGTATTGATCTCGGAATTGCCTATCACCGCATCGGCAATCTCGAGGCTGCGGAGACGCAATTGCAGCAGGCGCTGGCGATCAACCCGGCGCACCCGGTCGCTCTTAACGAGCTCGGCATTGTGTATCGCAAGATGGCCCGTTTCGCTGAAGCTCGGCAGAGCTACCAGGCAGCGCTGGACGTGTATCCAGGCTTCCATTACGCGCGACGCAATCTGGCAGTGCTCTGCGACCTGTATCTCGCCGACACGCAATGCGCAGTGGAAAACTACGAAGCGTATATGGCAACCGTCGATAGCGATGAAGAAGCGGAGATGTGGTTGAAAAATGCGCGCTTCCGCTCTGGACAAACGGAGTAAGGCAGATGTTGACAGTTAGAAAATTGCTTCTGGCGATGCTGCTTGGCAGCTATGCAGGCATGGTCGTGGCAGAAGAGCCCGCCGAAAACAGTGCTGTGGATGAGCAAAACACGACCGAAGCTGCGAGCGATACGGACGAAAACCAGGCGGAGTCAAACGGAAATGGCGTTGATTCGCCGAAAACGATGTCCGGTATGTCGATTCTCGGTAACGAGGAGGCTCCCAAGTCGCTCGTAATTATCCCGTGGAAGAGTTCCAGGCTGGGTGATGAAATTAGCCTGGCGGACACCCTGGACGATCGTGCGCGGCCGGTTGACAAGGATGTATTCCTGCGTGAGCTACGATTTCACGAAATCCGCTCCGGTGAGGAAACATAATTCCTGAACGTGCGCTGCGTCACACCTAAGGCGCTGTTCTGACACTATTCTTATGGCTGTCCGCCGGTGCGTGCGGGTGATAAGTCAAACTGAGGATGTACAAATGGACTTCTTTTATTCGATTGTGAGTTTCTTCGGGACGGGTGGCATCTTCATGTACCCGATCTTAATCGTATTCGCCGTCGGGGTTGCTATCGCAGTCGAACGCTACATTACGCTGTCGATCGTGACCAACAAGAACCGTGCGGTCTGGGAAAAGGTGCAGCCTTTGCTCTCAGAAGGAGACTTCGACGAGGCTCGGGATTTGACCAGCCAGGATGAGTCGACGATCTCGCAGGTTCTGAATATGGGCCTGACACTTCAGGGCACTGTTCGCCGCCGCGAGGATATCGAGATTGCGATGGAAGAGAGCATGATGGAAATCGTGCCGCGCCTTGAAAAACGGACACCGTATGTTGCGCTCGCTTCCAGCATCGCAACGTTGCTCGGTCTACTGGGAACCATTATGGGCCTGATCCAGGCCTTTACCGCAGTCGCTAACGCGAATCCGGCTGAAAAAGCAGACTTGTTGTCTGCCAGTATTTCAGTCGCAATGAACACAACTGCATTCGGCCTGATGGTCGCGATTCCGCTGTTGATTATTCACGCGATTCTGACTAGCAAGACTGGCGATATTATCGACAGCCTGGAGATGGCAACAGTTAAATCATTGAATGTCTTCTCCCGCAGGGCGAAGCGTATGGCTGAGGCTGCGGTAGCAGGCTAAACGACGATGGCCAAGCGACATCATTACAAGCGTCGCACCAAGCAGCCGGCGTACGAGATCGACGTCACCACGTTCTTGAACCTGATGGTGGTGCTCGTTCCGTTTTTGCTGATTACTGCGGTGTTCTCGCGACTCACTATTGTAGAGCTAAACCTGCCCAGTTCGGCCGGCGGTCCGCCGAGTCAGCAGGAAGGGTTTACGCCTGAGGTGATTGTGCGTGAGGAAGGTATCGAGATAACCAACGGCAAAATGGTGATAGCGGCGATCCCCAACGTGGAAGAGGAATTTGATCTTGAAACGCTGTCGGACTACATGGTCGAGCTCAAGACTACCTACCCGCAGCAGGATTCGGCGTCAGTCCTGATGGAAGCGCAAATACCGTACGACGTTTTGATCCAGGTAATGGACATCGTGAAGACAGTCGAGGTACAGATCGAATCGGAGAACGGCGTGAAACCGATTGACGGTGAGCCACAATTTGAACTGGTTGCATTGTTCTCGGATATTTCCGTAGGAGATGCACCATGAGGAACACTCGCCGCATCAAACGTATGTCACGCAACCGCGTGAAAATCGGAAAAATGAATCTAACGTCGTTGATGGACGTATTCACTATCTTGGTGTTTTTCCTGCTGGTGAATTCGGGTTCCGTAGAGCTGGTAGAAGCGCCGAAAGACGTCAAGTTGCCGGCGTCCTTCGAAGAGTCCAAACCGCGTGAGACAGTCGTGATCTCGGTTAGCCCGGAAGACGTGATTGTGCAGGGCAGAATAGTTGCGAAAGTCGACGAAATCCTTGAAAACAAGGAAGCGTCACTGGATCCGCTGGCGTTCAGGCTGGCGGAATTGAAGGAGAATATTGTTGGACCAGCAACGCTAACTGTTGCTGACAGCCAGGAGGTGACAATCCTTGCTGACAAATCCGTACCATTCATCGTAGTACGCAGGGTCATGTCTGCCTGCACCGATGAGGGCTATGAAAACGTCTCCCTTGCTGTCATCCAGAAGGCGACGCAGGTAGCAAATAACTAGTACCGCAGGGAAGCAGGTATCAGCGTGAGCTCAGCAGCACTCAATGAAATTGAACAATCTCTCCGGGCGCAACTTCGGCAATCGGAGTGTGCCCTCGGGGATCTAATATCCGAGCTGCATTCAATCGACAGTGAGCTCGTCATTCTCCGGAAAAAACAGGATCGCTACGACAAGCTTGAAAGCATCTGCGCGGCGCTCGAGGAACTGGACGCGATGGATGCCAGTGACCTGTTCTGGGATGACGCCAGCGGCGCCGCGATAGAAGAGCGCCTCGATCACGCGAGACGCAAAATCGGCGAGTACCATGAATTGATCGTCGAAGTGGAACACCGCCGCGAGCAGAAAAACGAAGAGATCAAAGATCAAGATGTGCAGCTCGACTATCTGCACTACGACCTGCAGGACATTATTGAACGCGAAGAGGCAGCCAACGACGAATGGGTGCTGGAGCGTGAAGAATCTGACGTACCGGGGCGTGTGCAGGTTATGCCCTGGGCAAGAGGTTACGAAGAAGATCGACGCTTCAGATTTTCTCTTGGCGGCTCCATAGCGGCCGCGTTGGCCTTCATCTTGTTACTCGGCATGATCGTGATCCCGTTCGACAAGATTGAACAAGAGATTGAGCTGCCGGAGCGCGTCGCGCGACTGGTGCGCGAGGAGCGGGCATTGCCGCCACCGCCACCGCCGGCACCCGAGCCAGAGGTATCTGAAGAAGAGATTCCGGAGCCGGAGCCCGAATTGGTTGAGGAAATTCCCGACGAGCCCGTGCCGGCTGCCACCGAAGAGCCGCAGGTCGTACAGGAAAAACCCGATCCCAAAGAAAAGGTCAAATCAGCAGGTATTCTCGCATTTCGTGAAAGTTTTGCCAGTCGTTCGCAACTTGGCGATACCGCTCAGCTGGGTTCACAGGCGCGAGTGAATGACGCGGGTGTGGATGAGACAGGACGACCCGAGCGCAAAATGGTAACGACGTCGGCGCCGGGAACCAGTGGTGGAATCAATCTTTCAGAGATCAGTCGCGACTTTGGTGGTGGTGGTGGCGAAATTGACGGTGTCGCGGTAAGTCGAGTTGCCAGTACGATTGGCTCAGGCGATGCAGCCGGCTCTGACAGGCCGCTTGCGGCCGGCGCTATAGCAGGTCGAACGGACGAAGAAATACAGATCGTATTCGATCGCTACAAGGCCGCTTTGTACCGGCTCTACAATCGCGAGTTACGTCGCGATCCCACGCTTCGTGGCCAGCTCGTACTGCGCCTGACCATTGAGCCTGACGGTTCAGTGTCATTCTGCGAAGTGCATTCGTCGAGCATGGATGCAGACGTACTTGCGGGCCAGGTCATCGACCGAGTCAAAACGTTCGACTTTGGTGCGAAGGAAGACATCTCCGCGGTGACTATTATTTACCCGATCGACTTCCTACCCGCGGGTTAGTTGCCGGACTAAACATAATCCGGCTGTCGCCAATTAGGTACAGCGGCATTCAATCTGTGAACCCGATCAACCAAGGCCCTTGACGCATAGGTCATAGTTCATTTTCGATTACTTAACGGCAATTCCACCGGCAACATCGGTGCATGGAAAGCGCAGGGAACAGTGGCAAGGGATACGGCCCATCATTATGTAAGGAATCGCCGCAGGGTGCTTGGACGCATCCTGTCGAGCGTTACAGCGTGCGCGCTACTAATGTTCGGTGTGACCAGTGCACAAGCGCAGGCGCTTAGCTGTCCTGCTAACCTCGGCACCGCCGATCCTATCGATCACAATTTCACCGTCAGTTTCTGCGAACTGTGCGACGTCGGCACCGTTCGCATTGAGATTGAAAACCCTTTCGGCAACAACGACGACGCTGACTTCTCAGACATCGTTATTACCGAGGACCTGCTGGCATCAGGCCTCACTTACGTACCAGGTACGACTCAGTTTACGGCCACCGGAGTAGCGCCGCCGCCCGCCGTAGAGCCGGTCGTTAGCGGTGCTAACGGTTCGATTCTAACGTGGACGCTGAGTAATGCATTTGTGTTGCCGACACCGCCGAACAACGGTGGCGGCAGTCAACGGGCTCTGGCTGTCGAGTTTCAGGTTCGACGCCACAGCAATGTTGGTGACGAAGGGTTGGTGAACGCCAACCGAAACATTGATGCCGCGATCACTTTTACCCCTAGTTGTGATCTGACGTTTCGTCAGACCAGCACGACTGGCCCTGGAGAATTGCCGTTTCTTGAGCCGGAAGTCGAAATCATCAAACAGGGTCGCAACCTGGATGCCGGGCAGGACGCCAATAGCTACACCGATACGCTGTACGGCCACGAGAATGATGACGCTATTTGGCGCATCGAAGTTATCAATAACGGTACGGCCGATCTGCAGGACCTGCGCTTTGACGATTCCATGCAACCTGGAAACTTTGAGATCGACTACATTTGTGACGACGAAGGCGATGCTACGTCAGCAGGAAACGGCGGTGGCATTGGTGGGTGCGTAGCCACCGGTGGCGTAACCGATCTGAACAATGTCGATGTAGCGCAGCTATTCGGTGGTGGCGCAAATCCGTACATCGTGGCTCCAGTCGGCGGCAATGCCTATTACTTTCTTGTCGGACGAGTAACCGATTCCTGCGTAAACCGAACCAACTCTCTTCTCGATGTCGAGTGGGGTTGTCAAGCGCAGGCACCGGCAGGTGGTATCGACGCCACCTCGCTGGGATTCGGCGCCCAGGATGATGCACTGCTTAGCACGCAGTCGCTAGAGAACGGCGTCGCTATCGACGTATTTATGACCGGTACGAATACGTCGCAACCGATGGGCACTAAAGGTCGGGTTCGAATTCAGATTCGAAACCTGTCGGGCGGTACGATCAAAGGTGGCATCAACGGCATAGAAATTGACCACGTCCTGCCAGCAGAATACGTCGTTGATACGACGTTTGACCCAACAGCGTCAGTGTCGCCAGCCTATGGCAATAGCTACCCGGGCATGCTGGATACGGTGGTATGGACCAATCCGGTACCCGGCACTTATCCAATTGCGACCAATGATCCAGCGCTGATGCTAGCCAATACTTCGCCGGAATTTGAGGTCACCAGTAGCAGCCCGCATCCGGACTTTGCTGACCAATTCAACATGCTGCGCCACGGCGATACGCTGAATGTGATCTTCCAGGTGGTACTGATCGACCCGCAATACTACGACCTGGAAGCCTATATCGATGTGCGGCAGGAACAACCAGGCAGCGACCCGGCAAACACTGACCCCACCGAGAGCTTTCCGATCAACAGTCAAACTGAGGTCTGGTGGGAAGAATTTTGTACTTCCAATACGCATTACAGGCTGGTTAACGACAATGACACCGCCGAACCCGAAGATCTCGATATCGATATTCGTGGTAATGAGCTCAACTTTATCCTGACGGACGATGATGTTCTGCCGCTCCGTGTGCAATTGCGAAATCGTGGTGGTCACGATGCTGATGATTATTTTGCGTACGTAACGTTTGGCGATGCGATGACAGTGCAGTCGTCGCCAAACGCTTGTAACGAAGTGAGCAACCCGCCTGCGATGCCAGTGTGGATCGACCCCGTGACATTGCCCGCATCAGCAACGGTGTTCCAGTGCGATGTGGGAGTGGTGCGTGCGAATCGAACACGAAATCTCGACTTCCGCGTCGTCAAGAACGCCGGTGCGGTCGATGATGACCTGACATTCCGCGCAGATGTGATAGGCGAAATTACCTTGAACGACGGTACGTTACTGTGGTTCCCGACCGTACAGCCGCGTGGCGATGGCATTCTCGATCGCGCCAACAACTATTCAATCGACACGATCCGTGCTCGTGTTGTTGGTTACAATCTGTACAAGAATCAACTCGGTAACTGCTCCGAAAACAACCCACCGCCGTCCAATCCGGACGTCGAAATACAGATTGGTGAGGAGTGCGAATTCCGTATTCAGTCCGGTGGTTGGTTTGGTTTCCTGACGCCGGGTTACGACTACATCGAGTTGCAGGATATGCAGGTCGTCGACAACCTGCCCAATGGCCAGGGCTTTATCTCTGCAACTGACCCTTTTGCCGCGGGTAACAGCACCGGGCAAATTCTGGGCGTCAATCTGAATCCGCCGCCGCAGCCGCTTGAGGAAGCGCCGTTCGACTGGACACACAATCAGGAAGACCCAGCGGAGCGCATAACCGTAAAAGATCACTGGTTCCGTGTCGATACAACCGCACGTTTGTTGAATGACCCCATCGACTTGAGTTCGGCACCGAACCAACATGCGGCGCCGAGCAGCAATATCCTGACGTCCAGCTTCGACGGTGTGTTCATGAACCCGCTGACGAATCAGGAAGAGATATACACATTCAGTCAGGGAACGACGGGTTACCCGCCAGAGTTTCGGCGGCGTGTGGACCTGACGGTGACCGAGCCGAATATCATCGTTACGAAGGAGGTCTGTAACGAGACGGACTTCGGGGCCGGCCCAGCCTGCAGCAATTTCCTGCCGTTGGTTGATGATGGTGATGCTTTCGATACTTACGTCTTCAGAGTAACCATCGAGAATGAGGCCGCGGCTGACGGTGTTACTAGAGCACCAGCATATGACGTTACGGTATTTAGTGATATGGATCCACTGGATTTCGTTTACGTCGCACCACTTGAGAGTGACGGTCTGGACAATGATGGAGACGGGGAAATCGATGAGGTTGGCGGCGAAGGGCAAATCGTTCCCGACAATGCAACGACTATTAACAGTCCGAATCCGGCGCAAATTGTAACTGCGTATAGCCATAGCGATGCACTATTACGAATCAATGCCGGAGAGAGTGTTACGTTCTACTACCGCGTAGATCCGGATGATCGAGCTGCGCCGCAACAGCAGTTAGTCGAATCCGCCTATGCGACATACGACAGTCTGGAAAATGACTCGGGTAATCAGTCGGATCCACGTTCCAACAATGGTGAAAGTGGCGGTGCCCGTCAATATACGTCCGCCTCAACATCCGCAACGATTCAAATTATTCCGGTCGAGGTGCAACCAAAAAACATTCTACGTCTGTCCAGCACACCTAACCTAGGTTCGGCAGTGCAGCAGCCGGTATCAATCGGTGAGGAAGTCGAGTTTGAGCTACGAACTCTCATTCCGGTCGCACGGTTAAGGCGCTTTCAAATTGTCGACAATCTACCTCCTGGGATGCGATGTGCCGACGCGCCCGTAATTGATCTAAACGCTCCGCCGTATGATGTAGCAGGATTCGAACCTGGCGGTGTCTTTACGCCTTTTTGTACTGATCAGCGAGTGATCTGGAATTTTCAGGATCAACGTCTTACAACGACCAACCGCGCCGATCGACGTTATGATTTTGGTGTCCAGTTCATCGCAAGAATTGACAATGTGCTGGCCAGCCAGGACGGACTCGTGATTGGGAATGGTGGCGCATACACAGAGACTTTTGTTCGCTACATTGATGAGGCGGACAATCTGGTGACGATTGAATTCGGCGCGGCTGAGGTTGTTGTCGCTGAACCGTTACTCGAGCTCGATAAGGAATTTGCTGTAGAGACCGCTGATGCCTCCGACCAGGTAACGGTGACTATTACTGCAACAAACAACGGTTCGGCATCGGCTTTCAACCCGCGTTTTCTTGACGATCTGACTGGTACTGGTCTGACATTCGTTGGTGGCGTCGGTGGTGCTAATCCCCCGTCTAACGTTGATACGACGACTCATGGTCCCGATAGCCCGCTATTTAGCTGGGATCCAGGCTATGAGGTGCCGGTTGGTGGCCAGCTATCATTCACGTTTGTTGTACAGTTGCAAGACGTAGTCGAACCGCTGCAGGAATTCGAAAACACTATTCAGTCCGATTGGACGTCGCTGCCTGGTCAAGATACCGCGCTTAACTCCGCTGGCTTGATCGGTGTCGACGGCGCCCTGGATGGAATGCGTGTAGGCGCATTGCCGAACGCGGGGGACGACATTAACGACTACGAAGCAGACGGTAGCGATTCTCTGTATGTACCACCGCTAGCGATTAGCAAAACCGACTTGAATCCGACTATTCCTTCCAGAATTGGCGCTCACAAATCATTCCAGGTTCAGATCGATTTGCCTGAAGGTGTTAGCAGCAATGTTTTACTGGTTGATGCTCTCGATACCGGTACTGCCAGTCTTTTCCTGGCTGACAATGCAAACTTCAGTACTACGTACGAGTTTGTGGGGATCACAAGCATCAATGGCGCCGCACCTGATGTAACCGCACTAAATTCGGTACCGGCAGATGCGAGCAACGGGTCGATCAGTTGGGATATAGGCTCGGTTGCCACTGAAACCGAAGATGACAGCGCCGTCAACAATATAAATCCATACATTCGCGCGACGTATTTCGCGAGGATAAACAATGATCTGGATACCGATGTCGGCGACTCGGTACAAAACTCGGCGACCGTGAACTTCACCAATGGTAACGATGGCAGCACGGGGTCCGCCACTGACACCACAGCCGCAATTATTGTTACCGAGCCGGGCCTTACAGCCACCAAGATTGTAAGCAACGTTACTCCGGGTAAGCTGCCCGCGGACCCTATTGCTCCCGGGGACATTGTCGAATTTGTCTTAACTGTTCCGAATCTCGGCAACGCGATTGCGCACGACACCAATATAGTTGAAACACTGCCGCCCGAATTGACATTTTTTGCAGGGTTCACACCAACAGCGCAGATCAACGGCATTGACGTGGGTGGGTTTTCGCCAATACCAGGCAGCGCCGCCGGCCAGCGACTGGTGTGGGGCGAGGGAAATAATGACCGTAGTATTGATATCCCGCCGACGGAAACACTTGAGCTGATTTTCCAGGCTCAGATGACTGCGGCGGGTGACCCGGCAGCCGGATTGAGCAGTGTCTCCTGGATTGATTGGTCGTCAATCGACGGTATTCCGTGGTGGGAACGTACCGGTAAGGGGTGTCCTAACATAACTGCACCAGACGACTACTGTTTCGGTCCGGTTACGGCTGACGGTACTCCCGTGCCGCCGGGTCCTCCGGCCGCGCTGACCAAAGCAATCGCACAGCCGGAAGCGACCATCGGCGAGGAGTTTACCTACCGAATTTCCGTTCCAAGTGTGCCATATTCAGCGCCACTGTATGACGTTCGCATACTTGACGACCTCAACGCATCAGCTGCAAACCTGACATATGTCAGCGTTACCAAGGTATCGGCCGGCGGTGCCTGGAACCCTGTAAACACTGGTGTCGGCGGTGACCTGGTCATCGAAGACCCTGCAGTCGGCATCGATTTGGCAATCGGCGAGCAAGCTGTATTCGACATCACTGTGCGTGTTGATGATACGCCAACCAATGTGGCGGGTTTGACGTTCGATAATACGGCGACCTATACCTACAACCGCTTGAATAACGCGCCAGCCACGATCTTGCCGGGCTACCCGGATACGTCGGCTGCAATGACTATTGTTGAGCCGGAGCTAACGCTAGAAAAAACAGGCCCGGCGCAATTGCAACTTGGTATTCCTGCCGTCTATATGTTGAACGTTCACAATGTTGGTAGCTCGTCGGCCTACAGCACGACATTGTATGAGCTACTACCGAATCAGGCGGACGGCGGTACTTGTAACGCTGCGCCAACGAATTACGTCGCGCAGGTATTTGAAGCCGACGCCGCTACGCCGGTCTCACCGGTACTGGTACAAGGTACCGACTACACGGTAACCTTCCTTGGAGATCCGGACTGCACGGTTACCATCAATTTGCTGACCGCAGACGCTGCGATAGGTGCTGACCAGCGCTTAATCGTGAGTTACGAGGCAACGCTGGATACTGATAGTCAGCAAGGTGCGAGTCTGACCAATATTGCTGGCGGCACCGAGTGGTTCAGTCTGGATGTAAGCGATGCTGCGGCCCTGAATTACACGCGTACATATACACGTGCGGTGACTGACGGAACAGTCGGAACGCTCGATCACGAAGACGCATACACAGCTATTGTCTTCACACCCGTACTGACATTCGAAAAATACGCGATCAACGTTACAAGTGGTGAGGACCCGGCTACGGTCGCAACGCCAGGTGACACGATTCGTTACGGCTTGCGCGTAGAGAATCTCTCCGATTCAGCGCTCGATAGTTTCCGCATTGTCGACGAGATAGATCGTCTGAACGCGATACCGATGTTCCAGGCTGGCACATTTACAATTACCAACCTGCCAGCCGGTGCAATTGATAACAGTGATGCTAATGGCGGCGCTGCCGGCACAGGTATGCTGGACATCGACGACCTGACACTTGGTGGACTCGGCGACAGCCTGCAGATCGAATTCGAAGTGGTGCTGCAACCGGTCATAGCAGATGGCAGCTACGTGTTGAACCAGTCCGAAGCCAGCTTTGCCGGTTTCAGCGTCGCGATTAGTGACGACCCTAATCAGAATGGCGCTGCTGACCCGAACGTACCCGGCGATGAAGACCCGACGCAACTCTTGATCGAATCTGCGCCGTACTTCGATGTTGACAAAGTATCGAGTTATATCGAAGGCGACCCGAACGTTCTGGTCGCAGGCGAAACGTTGCGCTACACAATAACCGTGCAAAATGTCGGTACCGATAACGCCACCGGTGTCGATATTGTTGACCAGATTCCTGCGAATACGACCTACGTCGCGGGCAGCACAACACTGAATGACGCTGCTGTTGCGGATGCCGCGAATGGTGGATCACCACTAAGTGACGGCATTATCGTAAACGCACCACAGGACCCGACCGCCGGCAATATGAACGCGGCAGTCGCTGACAATATTGCGACAATAGTCTTCGACGTACTGACGGATCCGCTATTGCCGGATGGCGCGATTCTATCGAACCAGGCATTTGTCAGCGCGCCTGACTTCGGTATCGGTGATGTGCCGTCTGACGATCCACGAACGCCGGTCGTCGACGATCCAACCCAGGATGTGGTCGGCAACTACCCACTGCTGTTCGCACCTAAGACTGCAGAGCTGGTTGTGGATGGCAGCACTCCGGGTATCGTTGATCCGGGCGACGTGTTGCGATACACAATAACGGTCTACAACAACGGTGCCGTTCCAGCGACGGTCGTTGAACTGACAGACGATGTGCCGGTGGACACAACCTATGTTGCCGACACGGTCACGCTTAATGGCGAGCCGGTCTACCAGCCAGACGGCGGGATCTTCCCGCTCATCGATGGCATTCCGATTAGCTCGGCTGACCTGACGCCACCGGTGCCGAATGCAGGCGAAGGTGTTGTCAACCCGGGTGAGTCCGCGGTCGTGCAGTTTGATATGCAAGTGAATGCTGCGGTTCTGCCGGGTACCTTAATTACAAACCAGGCGACGATTTTTGCAGCTGAGGTTCCGTTTACTTTGACCGATGGCGACGGAAACCCGTCTACAGGTCCTGAGCCTACGGTAGTAGTTGTAGGCGCCATTCAGCAACTGTCGATTGTCAAGGAAGTGACCGTTGTTGGCGGTGGCGCCGCGTTGCCAGGTGAAACCCTCGAATACACGGTAACGGTTCGCAACGTCGGCACGGTACCAGCTCTGTACGCCACCCTGTACGACGACTTCGACGCGGTTACGCCGGGTTACCTGAGCTACGTTGATCTGTCCGCAACACTGAACGGTCTGACCAATGGCGTCACCGTAGCGGGCAGTCTGATAACGGCTGATTACTTCAACACTTACGGCGCATTGGAGCCAGGCGAAGAAGCAATACTGCGCTTCAGGGCGGTCATCGACCCGAATCTGGTGCCGGGTGACACAGTAACCAACATGGGGCGTGTTTCCTGGGATGACCCGCTGCGCTTTGCCGACGACAGCGTATCGCTTGATGTTGGTGCTATGCCAAATGCCGCCATTATCAACGGCTATGTTTTCCACGATGCGGACCACAGCAATACGATTGGCTCAGCAGAACGACCGCTAACAGGCTGGATCGTAGAACTTCTGCGCGACGACCAACCGATTCGCACTACAGTGTCCGGAACTGATGGATTCTACGCGTTTACTAACGTCATCCCGAACTTCGCAACCACTATCAGTTATTCCGTTCGATTCAGTGCGCCGGACGCTGGCCCCCGAACAGCAATGCTCGGTACAACAGACTCTGACTTCACGGACGGACTGCAGCGCATCGATAATATCGTGGTGCAGGAAGGCAGTCTGTGGGACGACCAGAACATGCCGGTCGATCCGAACGGTGTGATCTACAACTCGATTTCACGTACACCAGTCAGCGGTGCCATGTTGACTCTGGTTGACGTACGCACCGACCAACCGGTACCGAGCGGTTGTTTCGATGACCCGAATCAGCAGGGCCAGGTAACAGTTGGCAATGGCTACTACAAATTCGACATGAACTTCTCGGATCCGCTTTGCCCCAGTGGGCTCGGCTACGAGATTCAGTTTCAGGCTCCGGATAGTACCTGGGTCAGTGGCGTCTCTGAATTTATTCCGCCGACTTCCAGCCTGAACACGTTCCCGTTTGACGTGCCGGCTTGTCCAGGATCCGGTAACGACGCTGTGCTTGCAACGCCGAACCATTGTGAGGCCAATATTTCTGAGTTCGCGCCGGCAGTTGCTGTTCCGGCTCGAAGCAATGGTACGACATACCACCTGTTCCTGACGCTTGACGATAGTCAGCAACCTGGATCGAGCCAGCTGTTCAACAACCATATCCCTCTCGACCCGCGGCTTGACGGTGCGGTAGCCGTTTCCAAGACTACGCCGACCGTCAACGTTACTCGCGGTGAGATGGTGCCGTACGTGATCGCCGTGACGAATACTTACGGTGCGAGTCTGACAGACGTGAATGTCATTGATCGATTCCCGGCCGGATTCAAGTACGTGGAAGGCTCTGCGCGCTTCGACGGCGTTGCAGTCGAACCCGTTGTTTCAGGTCGTGAGTTGATATGGTCCGGCCAGACGTTAGTGACGGATCAACGCCATGAAATCAAGCTGCTCCTGGCCGTCGGCGCCGGTGTCACCGAAGGCGAATTTACAAACCGTGCATTCGCGATAAGCGGAATTACGGGTGCTTCATTCTCGGAAGTTGCGGAGGCGACGGTGCGACTTGTCCCAGATCCAACTTTCGACTGTACCGACGTCACCGGTAAAGTGTTCGACGATTCGAACCGTAATGGTTACCAGGATGGTGGTGAAGAAGGATTAGCCGGTATCCGGTTGGTGACCGCTCGTGGTCTCGCGGCAACGACCGACAGCAATGGCCGTTATCACATCACCTGTGCAATCGTGCCGAACCAGTCTCGCGGCAGTGACTTTGTGCTCAAGCTTGACGACAGGACATTGCCAAGCGGCTTCCGTCCGTCGACTCGACCTATGCAGGTTGCCAGGGCGACTCGTGGTAAAGCGCTGAAGATGAATTTTGGTGCATCGATTCACCGCGTAGTCGGACTCGACGTTGCGGATCCGGTGTTTGAGCCAGGTTCCGTAGAGATGCGACCGCAATGGCGACCGCGGATTAAAGTACTACTACGAGAGCTTGCCACGGCACCCGCCACATTACGTCTTTCCTATGTGGCCGATGTCGAGGACGAGTCGCTGGTCGAGCAACGCCTCGAGGCATTGAAGCAGGAAATCCTGTCGGCCTGGGAAGAAAAGAACTGCTGTTACAAGCTGGTGGTCGAGCCGGAAATATTCTGGCGCCTTGGCGGCCCGCCGAAACGGCCCAGGGAGGTGCGCAAATGAACGCTGCGCCGAAAAACGCCTTAGCGATTTTGTTGCTATTAAGTCTCACACCGATTTCGGCGTGGGCTCAGGATGCGGACGAAGTTGCGCTGGGCGAAGCCGTCGAGCGACACCTGTCCCTGGATGGCCCCATTACAGAATGGGTGCAGGACCCGGATCGTATTGATGAAGAACTGGGCGACACTATTGAGATGCGCGAGACGCTGACGGACACACTAGAGACCATCAAGCTCTCAAATCTGGTCCCGCCGGTTCGCTTTGAGTCGGGCGTTGCGGATATCCCGGATACAACGGTTGCCTCGTTGGCTGACATCTTGGAGCGTATGGAAGATCGCATAAACGTACGCCTGCATCTTGTTGGGCATGCCGACAACCGACCGCTTTCGCCGCGTCTGGAAGAGATCTACGGCGACAATGCCGGCCTGTCGCGCGAACGCGCAGGCCAGGTTGCCGAGCACTTCCAACGTGCGTTGGAATTGCCTCCGGAAGCGATCTCCTATGAATGGGCTGGAGACACCAAGCCTGTCGCCAGCAACTCGAATGACGAAGGACGCGCCCAGAATCGTCGCGTTGAAGTCGAAGTTTGGTATGACGAAGTCGCAGAAAAAGTGGCACTCGAAGAAATTTTGGTGCCGCATCAGATTCAGACGGTGAAGGTGTGCCGTATGGAAACCGTGTGCAAACTTCGCTATGTCGATGGACATTCGAAACGGGCGCGGGTGCAGAACCTGGTCGCGCCGATTCGATTTGACACCGAAGCAATCAACGTCAGCGATGTGTTCATTGAGAACGTCGCGCAGGCGATGGAAAACCTCGGCGGCAAAGACAACGTCGTTGTCCGTTTCGTCGGGTACTCGGACGATGCACCGCTGTCCGGGCGAACCGCTCGCATATACGGAGACGCAGAAGGATTATCGAAAGCCAGAGCACGGCGGGTCGCGATATCGGTACAGGACGCTCTTGGGCTTGAATCTTCGGCGATCGAAAGCGATGGCCGTGGCGCGACTCGGCCCATTGGCAGCAATGCGACGGTGCAGGGACGCACCATGAATCGCCGCGTCGAAGTTGAATTCTGGTACGACGATCCGCTACAGGACCTTCCGGATGAACCACAGTTGTGTCCGGAGGACGTCGGTGCGGAGATTGTGACGCGTATTTACGACGCACCTTGGGGCGATATTCCGGCAGTCGAATTTGTTGACGGTGAACCGACTTTGCCAGCGGACTTTTTGAGTACGCTTAAGCGAGCACTGGCTGATGTCGCGGACGAGACCAACCCACGACTGCGCTTTGTGGGCTACACCCGCAATGAGCGGCTTGAGCGGCGTACCGCGGCTGTGTATGGCGACGACATTGGTCTGTCGACATCACGCGCACGCAGGGTGATGGAAGTCGTCGCTGCGGACCTGGAACTTGCAGGGGAACAGGCGGAGTTTGAGGGTCGCGGTTATGTGCATTCTGATGACGTTGTCAATTCAGGATTTACACAGGGCGACACCTCGCATGTCACGGTGCAGGTGGTCTATGACGAGCTCGCGGTACTTGATGAGTATGACGGTGTCGATATCACGCGGCTAACGCGCGAACTGGAGCCGCAGAATCCACTCGGCCTGAATCTGATGCGCATTACTGTCGACGGCAAGCCGATCGATGATCCGAAGCGCAGCTCGGCGGATATTCAGCGCTGTACAGACGTTGCACTTGCCCATGTCGATATTCAATTCGGTTATGACAATCTGCGTTCGGCACCGCGCTTGAGTGTGGCAGCACAGCCTTCGAACACGACGGTTGTTCGCGAAGCACAAAAGTCCCGACCAATTTATGGCGGTAGCTTTGAGGTACCTGACCGGGACCGTGCGACGCCTATTCACTTCCGGATGTACACGAACTACTCATCGTTTATTGAACATGCAGAAATTCGCGTACTTGAGTCGGGCAGCTCACCGCAGTCAGAGCCTCTGGATATCGTGCCGATCGATCTCGAGGGCGTCGCGAAGTGGACGCCGACGGGTGATGCGATCACGGGCGCTTACGAAGAGTTGAGCTATGTAGTTCGTGCATATGGTGCCGCTGGAAACTTTGATGAGACACAACCGCAGCCGCTTTGGCTGATCTACGACCAGGCGATATCGATCGACGCTGAAGAGTTTAAGCAAACCTGGCCCGACCCGGATCCGGATTTATTGCAAGCCTACGGCGAAGATCGCCTTGGCCTGCATAACATCGGCTTGTCGAGTGGCACGGTTAATGTCCGCGGCACGGGCGTACCCGAAGATCATGAAGTCTGGGTAGCAGGGCGACCAATTCCGGTAGATGAGACTGGCAGTTTCACCAGTGAAGAAATTCTGCCAACGGGCGCGCACACTGTTGAAGTCGCGGTTCTCGATCCGGAAGGCGCTGGCGAGCTTTACCTGCGCGATCTCGAGTTTGAAGAAAATGACTGGTTCTACGTAGGTATGGCCAACCTGACGTTCACCGCAAATTCGATCGACGGGCCCGCGGAGCAGTTGCAGGGCGAGAACGGTAACGAACTCGACTCTGACCTGGACGGTCGCCTCGCGTTCTTCGTCAATGGTAAGTTTAATGAGCAATGGAAACTGACTGCGGGTGCCGACACCAATGAAGGGCCGGTCGATACTATCTTCAGCAATTTTATGGAGAAATCGCCGACCGCGTTGTTCCGTCGCATCGATCCGGACTATTACTATCCGACATTCGGTGACGACAGTACCGTTGAGGAAATGGCGCCGAGCATGGGCAAATTCTACGTGCGGCTGGCCAGAGGTGATGACTACGGCCAATGGGGTAACTTCAAAGTCGGCTACATGAATAACGAACTGGCGCACGTCGATCGTGGCCTCTACGGCGCCAATTTCCATTTTGAGTCGGAAGCGGCGACAGAGTTTGGCGAGAAGCGACTGATGGCCGACGTATTTGCTGCTGAACCCGGAACGGTTGGCTCTCGCGAGGAGTTCCGCGGTACCGGCGGCTCGCTGTATTTCCTGCAGCGTCAGGATATTCTTGCCGGGTCCGAGCGCGTACGCATTGAATTGCGTGACAAGGCGTCCGGCATTGTGACCGGCGTTGTCAACCTGATGCCCTCGCTGGATTACGATATCGATTACCTGCAGGGACGCATCCTGTTGACCGAACCGCTGGCGTCGACTGCGGATGACAACCTGCTGGTGCGAAGTAATGCAGTTTCCGGCGATGAGGCGCACCTGGTCGTGCGCTATGAGTACACCCCAGGATTCGGTGACATCGACGCGGTCGCTACTGGTGGACAGGCGTCGTACTGGTTTGGTGAGTACGTCAAGCTGGGTGTTACCTCAAATGTTAACGAGGAAGACGACACCGACAGCAATATGCTCGGCGCCGATCTGACACTGCGTTGGAGTGCTGGTTCCTGGCTGAAAGTGCAGCAGGCTGAGAGTGAAGGCCTGGTGGCGATGCCAGTCTTCTCTGACGACGGCGGGTTTGGCTTCAATTCCTACGATCCAAATGCGTTCGTAGATGCGGAAGCAACAGCAAATCGCGCGGACATCAGCGTTAACCTCAATGATTTTGTCGACTTCACAAACGCACGGTTTAACGTCTACATGCAGGAAGTAGACGCCGGCTACTCAGCGCCCGGACTGACAGCCTTGAGTGACACCGAAAACGTCGGTGGTTCCTTGTTCGTGCCGATTGGCAGCAAATTCTCCGTGCAGGCGAAGGCCGACAGTATTTCGCAGGACCAGGGAATCGAGCTGGATACCCAGGAGTACAATCTTGCGTATAGCTTTAATGAAAACTGGGGCCTGAGTGCCGGGTACCGTCGTGACGAGCGTATCGACAACGCCGCCATTGTGCCGATAACCCAGGAGCAGGGTGTTCGTGCAGATGCGGTCTTGCAACTTGGTTACAACTCTCGTTCGACCTGGGACGCATACATGTTCGCGCAGGATACTCTGTCTGTGACGGGCGATAGGCAGGAGAACGCCCGTGCCGGCTTTGGTGGTTCATACCGTATGTCCGACAAACTGCGCCTCGAAGGCGAGGTGTCTGATGGTGACCTGGGCGTTGGCGGTCGAATCGGCACCAACTACATGCATTCCGAGAAAACCAGCGTGTACGTCAACTACGCGCTGGAAAATGAACGCACTGACAATGCTATGCGCAGTACACGCGGCGGCGGAAACCTGGTTGCGGGCGTGAAGTCTCGTCTATCAGACAGCACCAGCGTTTATCTCGAAGAGCGCTATCAGCACAGCACCACGATGACCGGGCTTACACACGCGACCGGCATAAATTTTGCACCGAGCAACGGTTGGAGCTTCGGCTTGAACAGCGATATCGGCACGCTTGAGGATATCAACACGGGTGCAGAGACCGAACGTATGGCGATGGGCGTGCAGGCTGGTTTCGGTTCCGAGGTATTGCAGTTCTCTAGCGCCGTAGAGTATCGCGACGACGACGTGCAGCAGCTGGACCTTGGCAGCAACCAGCGCGAAACCTGGCTGTTCAAGAACAGCTTCAAATACCAGATGAGTGAGGGCGGCCGCCTGCTCGGCAAGTTCAACCACTCTGACAGCACAAGTTCGCAAGGCAGTTTCTACGACGGCGGCTTCACTGAAGCTGTCCTCGGCTATGCCTATCGACCGGTGACGCACGACCGGCTAAATACACTGGTCAAGTACACGTATTTCTTCAACATGCCGACAACAGACCAAGTGGGCTCGTTGAATGTTGCCAGCGAGTTCCTGCAAAAGAGCCATATTGCAGCAGTCGACGTCACTTATGACGTTACCAGCAAGTTCACGATTGGTGGTAAGTATGCGCATCGTTTGTCACAGGTCAGCCTCGATCGAGAGGACCCGCAATTCTTCGACAACAATGCCAGCCTTTACGTCCTGCGCGGAGACTATCGTTTCTGGGAACAATGGGAGGCGTTGGTGGAGGGACGTTTACTGGACATGGCAGACCTGAACGAATCACGTACAGGTGCTCTGGCGACAATTTCTCGCTATTTCGGTGACCATCTGAAACTGGGCATTGGTTATAACTTCGCAGACTTTTCGGACGACCTGACGGACCTCAGCTACGACCATAGCGGCGCGTTCCTGAGTATCACCGGCACTCTGTAGATCCGGTCATAGTTAGGCCAATAGATCGGACATAATTCAGCCGATTTGCGCTGATTCCCGGCACGATCAGAGCAAAGTCCGTTTCTGAGTGTGATCCATTCCAGTTTTTTGAAACTTTTTTAATTGGCTTTGCGTGGTCGCAATTGCCACCGTCACATAGCGCTACGCTGCGCATCCCTTGTCGCGACAATCGTTTACAGTTGTTTTGTCGAACGCGCGTTGATCCTGTCGCTATCGAACGACTCATAAAGTGTCGAAACTCTTTACGAAGGACGGTTTACCGCAACCCGCATGGCGACTCGCGTCAAGAACGTCTGTGATAAAATTTTGTGTAACCAGATTGGTTAAATCCTCTACTAAAAATAAGTTACTCTCTATGAATCGCAATGTATTTCGAGTCGCCGCAGTCTCACTGTTCGCCTCGCTGTTTTCTGTCGGCGTGCAAGCACAAATCAGTTTCACCGATACCACCACAGAGTCGCAGATAGACTATGTGGGTGAGTCTTATGGTGCGTCCTGGGGCTATGCCAATAATGACCTGCTCCCGGACTTGTTTGTCAGCCACCACCGGGACGATGCTGGCCTCTATATGAATCTGGGCGACGGTTCGTTTGACAATCGTGCCTGGGAGATCGATGTTTGGCAGAGCACGCCGCGGGCGGATCACCATGGCGGTGCGTTCGGCGATTACAACAACGACGGATTTAGTGATCTGTTGATCACCGCCGGCGCCGCGAACAACAGCCAGTTCCTGATCAACAACGGATTCTTCATGACCGATCAGGTGTCAAATTTCACTTTCGACGTGAAGACCTGGGGCGGCCGCATGCCAGCCTGGTTTGATTTTACAAACGATGGGCTGCTCGATCTGGCTGTTGGTTCGTCCGGCGGTCAAGCCAAGTTTCAGACGCACGAGCAGGTCAACAACGACTTTGAGAAACGCAATTTTCACACCGGTCAACAGTGCCTGAACAACAATTACGGGCAATTGTCCGACCTGAACAACGACGGGACTCTGGAGTGGATTTGTTCCCGCCACGACTTCCACCCGGACAAGATTTACGACTACAAGTCTGGCATGCCCTGGATTGATCGCACCAACATTATGCCGCAGACGACCAGCGTGATTGACTCCGTCTTTGCCGACTTCAACGGCGACCTGCTGATGGACATGTTCGCTGTACGGGGTCGTGCGCGAGTATCTGGAACAGAACAGACGGGCAATAAGACCGTCGAGACACACCAGATTAATTTCAATGGCGAGGCGACTGGCTTCACGATGACGACCACCGGAGATGTGTCCTTTGTTCTGCATACTCGCGAGCGAAACGCGGCCCATGTCTACATTGGCGCTGGGGGCAAGACGGCGCCGTTCCCAGGTCCATTGACGCCGATCACCTTCACTTTGTCGCCGAGCGACCCGAGTAACCACGGCATCATCACCGACTATGCGTCGGTATCTTCGGATATTGGCGTGTTTATCGGCTACAACCCGGCAACTCAGACCTGGACCTTCCTTGACTGGTCCGACTCGTCCGCAGTGCTCAGTTATACGTATGGCTACATCAGCAGTTCCACCAACATCACAAATATTACGCAGCAGAACCTGCATACGCTGGATGGGCCGAAACCGCCTGCATTGATTCGACAAACAGGCGGTGGCTTCGTGGATGACACGGCCGCGGCGGGTCTGAGCACACCTATCAAGTGTGTCAGCGTGGCAGCAGCGGACTTTGACAACGATATGGATCTCGACTTGTACGTTGCCTGCCGAAATGCTGTGTCCAATGCAGCCAACATCGTTCTTGAGAACGACGGCAACGGACAGTTCACACCGGTGGCGAATGCGGGTGGCGCAGCGGGACCGACCGGGTTCGGGGTGGGTCTGAGCGAAACAGTTGTCATCAGTGATTATGATGTCGATGGCTTTGTTGACGTGTTCGTGACCAATGGATTGAAGTTGTACCCGGAACTCATTGGCTACACCGACGGCGGGCCGGATAAGGTTTTCAAGAACAACGGTAATTCGAACCACTGGATCGAGTTGGACCTGGTTGGTGTAAGTTCCAACCGCGACGGTTTGGGCGCTATTGTGACGGTCACTGCAGGCGGCGTGCAGCAGCGTCGGGAGCAGGGCGGCGGCTATCATCGCTGGGCACAGAACGACACCCGTCTGCATTTCGGTCTTGCCTCAAACACAACTGCCAATGTCCACGTGCGTTGGCCCAATGGTGTTGTCGACATCTACAACAATGTCACGGCCGACAGCCTGTATGAAGTTGTGCAACAGGGCCCGATCACCGCGCAGACGGATCTGACACCCTATTTGCCACCGGAGTGCCCCGTCACGGCAGGTGAGCCGATCTATGATGTCGCAGTCGACCGGGAGATGTTCATTTGGCGTACGGCCTGTCAGGGTGACACCTGGAGTGTTCGTGTGACTGGTGGGCCTGGACCACAGATTACTTACACCGGTGACCTGATTGCGGCGCAAGCGCTGGCGAACGTCGTACCAGTAGGCCTGGAATTCCCCTGGGATGTATTGGATTCGAATGGCAGCCCGACCGTCGTCGACTACAAGATGATTGTCGGCGATGCTCGCCGCGACGGTTTCGATTTCACGCTGGCGCCTGGCACGACGGGTTGCTTTGGCGAGAATTCCAACATCTCAGTCGCTTACATTGGTGCGAACCGTACTCCTGTCACATTGCCGTTTGACCTCGCGACTGGTGGCGCATGTAGCGGTGGCGGTGGCGGTCTAAATCCAACGCTGTCTATCGCTGACGCGGCGGCCGACGAAGACACCGGAACGCTAAATTTCACGGTATCGCTGACAAGTGCAGCGACAGGTGCCGTCAACTTCACGGCGTCGACGTCAAATGGAACAGCGACTGTCGCAGATAGCGACTACACGGCGCTAATAAATGTGGCCGGATCTATTCCGGAAGGGCAGCTTTCAACGACAGTTTCTGTACCGCTGGGGGTTGATACCAAGTTTGAGTCCGATGAGAATTTGTCAGTTGCGATTACTTTACAAGGCAGTAACGCGATTCTTGGTGACGGATCGGCGAATGGCATTGTTCGGAATGATGACACCGAATCGCCGATGCTATCAGTTGATAGCGTCGTTGTTGATGAAAATGGCGGCACCGGTTTTGCAAGATTTACGATTTCTCTTAATGTCCCAGTGTCTAGTTCAAATGTAACGGTGCAGTATTCTACGCAAGATGATAGTGCGACGGAGCCTGGGGATTATCGATCAACGTCAGGATCATTGACATTTTACGGGAATATGACGACTCGCCAATTTGACGTGCAAATCAAGAACGATTCGGCGGAAGAGGGTACAGAGACCTTCTTTGTGAATCTCAGCAATCCACAGCACGCCGGTATCGATGTAGGCACCGGAATTGGCACAATACTTGACGATGACCTTGTGTCTGGCGCTATTCAGTTAACCGGCTGGACGGGCGCCACTGGCGGAGTTTCGACTAACGGCAACCAGATTGCGTACAGCGGTTCGCCAACAGATTGGGGT
>JAVJHY011688178.1:0-12901 GCA_035593235.1 Phascolosoma agassizii
TGACGTGCATCAGCCGCTCCTGGAGCGTGAACGGGCTGACATAGTTGTCGTATTCAGGATGCGCCAACGGCTTATAGATATAGAAAAACTCTACGCCCTTCTCTTCGTAGTCCAGCTTCACCGTCTCCAGACCTGGGACGTTTTTCAGGAAGGGGGGTCAGGTCAGGCAGCCAAGCACCAGGACCTTGTAATTTTCGCTCGCCAACTCGCGAAGATTGACCAGGTTGCCGAGATCGTCGTGAATCGTTAAGTCCGGGAGAGACTCGCCGACCTTGGGGGCGTCTGCCTCGAATTGCGGCATGACAGGCGGCCCTGTTTGCGCCAATGCGGGGTTCAGTCCGCTGGCAAGCAGCAGGCCAACAATAAGACCGGTGCCAACCAATCGTTCTGAAACTTTCTGCCAAAACACTACCATGTGGTCAATATACACAGGGTGAGGTCCTTGTGCCATTCCCTGGCAACGCACAGTTTGTCGGTCGGGACCGGGCAGCATTAATGGCGGGGTATCAGGTGAACAGTTTGCTCCGGACATCGTTGCGATGGCCGGAGCTGACGGTCTTTTTCATAAATCTAATTAGCGAGAAGTACAGTGCGGCGCGCCGCCACGGCATCACGTGCCCGCTGCCGCGAGTTCGCAGCGCTTCCGCCTGCCGTTGCTTTTGACAAGGTCGTGCCCGGGTTCTCCGCGCTCACCGCGAAAGTCAGTCCCGGATCGCCGTTGACCAGCGTAGCGTCCATACATAATGCTTCGACGAAAGACTCGGCAAATTCCAGCGCAGGATCAAAAGTGAAGTCCTCATAACAGACGCCGAATGCGCCCTGAGTAGCGTCATTCGGCGAGGTTACGAAGGTGAAGCATGCTGCAAGAACGCCGAAATTGGACACGCCGTCTCCACCACCGAAACACCCACAGTTCGCACCGACAGCGACAGTATCAGTCGGGCAAAATGCCTCCGCGGATCCGTCACCGAGATCTGTGCCAAGCACTGCTTCAACGCCTATCGTCGCGTACAGGGTGTCGACAAGATCATCCGTTGCTGCGGCATTCTGACCAAGATCTGCTATATCGCTCGCATTTTGCTCCGTACGGGTCACGACATCCGCAAAGTTTGCGTTTACTTCGGCAGCCGACGCCGGTTGTCCGGATTGAAAGACATTGGGTACTTGCGCAATGGCAATATTGCCGACTAGCAGGAAAGATAGTGCGATCGTAATTCTCATTGAATCAGGTCTCCGAATTATTGCCATGATGTTTCATCCCAGTTCGCCTGATCCCATGTCAGTGTCGGCAGGGGTGGTGGGGGGGGCGGCGGTGGTGGTGGTGGTACAGGCGCAACGGACGAACTTCCGCCGCCACACCCGGCTAGCACCAGCGCAAATGTCAGCAGGCATTTAATGCGTGTGATCATTACAAACTCCCAAGCTTGTTTAGACCAGGCCAGTATGATCCAAAATACGCTGCCAGTCGGGAAAGCCTTCATTGACGAAGTATCTACACAGGATTCACAACCCGTTGACGTTCGCACAGGAAGAAAAGCCATTGATTCTACGGATGTACACGCTAAATCCCGGTAGAACCAATACGATGAATGAATTGGCAGCTCCGGACTACCCGCTCAAATGCTCCGAATAGGTGCCACACCAGGCCCCTGCTGCTGCCACGACCGCCAGCCTGCCCCGACTAATGTCACTTCTCGTGCCGATTAAATCGGGCCGACAACAATTATCCTTTGTTAGAATGTCGATAAGGGTATTTGCCTGGCGCACTGCAATGTTGTCGTGCAACTCATCTAAATGGCAACGATCCTGAATAACGAATTCATGTCCACGACAGTCCCCGCCGCAGCAAGAAAACTTTATGGATAGCAGCAGCACACACAACAAAATCAAACTCCGTGCGTTGCCGTCGATCGACCGACTGTTGCTCGGCTGTGGCGATGCCATAGAGCAATATGGCCACCAGGAAGTTACCGCGGCACTGCGCGAAGTTATCCAGGAACGCCGCGAAAAGATTGCCGCCGGCCATTCAGCGGATACCGATGAACCGTCGATCACGTTTGATGCACGACAAATCCTGCTGAAGCGGTCTTCTCCCGGACTTCGCAGAGTGTTCAATCTCACTGGCACGGTTCTGCACACGAACCTTGGCCGTGCGATTCTTCCAGCGGTGGCCATTGAGGCCATCGCGGCAGTTGCATCCGACTACAGCAATCTCGAGTTCGATCTGGACAGCGGCAAACGCGGAGATCGGGAAAGCAATATTGAACATCTTTTATGTGAGTTGACTGGTGCCGAAGCCGCCACTGTCGTCAATAATAATGCCGCAGCAGTGCTGTTGGTTCTCAACACACTGGCAATGCACCAGGAAGTTCCTGTCTCCCGCGGCGAGCTGGTTGAGATAGGCGGTTCGTTTCGAATTCCCGAAGTGATGCAACGGGCCAATTGCACACTCGTTGAAGTTGGCGCGACAAATCGCACCCACGTCAAGGATTTTCGTGGCGCCATTAGCGACCAGACAGCGCTGCTGATGAAAGTGCACACGAGTAACTACAAGATTGAAGGTTTTACTAAAGAAGTATCTGAGGAAGAACTCGCGGGCCTTGCTAACGAGTTCGAAATTCCATTTGTGATGGACCTGGGTAGCGGCAGCCTGGTGGATTTTCGACGGTTCGGCTTGCCTCCTGAACCGACGGTTGCCAACACGCTCTCGATGGGTGCAGACATTGTCACCTTCAGTGGGGACAAATTACTTGGCGGACCACAAAGCGGCTTGATCGCCGGCAGGGCCGACTTGATTAAGCGCATCAAGGAAAACCCCCTCAAGCGGGCGTTACGCCTGGACAAGATGACACTGGCCGGCATTGAAGAAGTACTCAAGCTTTATCGTGATCCTGAAAGACTCAAACTGGTCATACCAACGCTGAAATTTCTGACGCGTTCGCAGAATGAAATAAAGAATCAGGCCGAGCGAATCGCACCAATCCTTGCGAAGCAGTTGGGCGAATCATTCTCGGTAGAGGTGGTCGACGCCGCCAGTCAGGTTGGTAGTGGCTCTCTGCCGACCGAGACAATTCCAAGCACGGCAATTGGCATTCGCTCCCGCGCCACTGGCGAGGATATCGCTGACGCGCTTGCAGCTGCTTTTCGTAAACTGCCCGTGCCCGTCATCGGACATGTACACAAAAGTACGCTGTTGCTTGATTTGCGATGCCTCGACGATGAGGACGGCTTTGTCACGCAACTGAAGTCCTTGCACATTTGATTGTCGCGACCGCAGGCCACGTTGATCATGGCAAGACTTCCCTGGTCAGAAATCTTACCGGGATAGAGACGGATCGCCTCGAAGAGGAACAGCGCCGCGGACTTTCAATCAACCTCGGCTATGCCTACGCACAGCTGGGTGACGGAAGTTCGCTGGGATTCATTGACGTACCCGGGCACCGCCGATTCATCAATACGATGATTTCCGGTGTAAGCGGCATCGACCTTGGCATGCTCATTGTTGCGGCCGACGACGGCCCTATGCCACAAACCCTGGAACACCTGCAGGTTATGAATCTGCTCGGTGTTGAAAGCTTTATCGCTGTCGTCACCAAGTGCGACCGGGTGGACGAAGAACGGATTGACCAGGTTTGCGCCGCAACAACGGCGCTGCTGACCGCTCATTCGCCCTCTGCAGTTGCCTCTGTTCACAAGGTGTCAAACACCGACGGCACGGGTATTGACGAACTCCGGACGGAACTTGAGCAGCGGGCGCACCATTGGAAGGCTCGCGCTGCTGCAGGCAATTTCAGAATGTCGATCGACCGTACATTTAACCTGCAGGGACTCGGACTGGTCCTGACCGGCACTATTGCTTCGGGTGCCGTTGCCACGGGTGATTCGATTGTTCTTCAACCGCAGGGCAAGACACTAAGGGTCCGCGAAATCCATGTTCAGGACACCGCCTCGGCACAGGGTGTTGCGGGTGAGCGTTGTGCTTTGAATGTGTCAGGCAACGTTCACAAGGACGATATTCAACGTGGTGACTGGGTAGCGAGCGAGGCTTGTATCGACCCAACGTCACGACTTGATGCGCGCATCCATTTGTTGCCCGATGCAGCGTTCGCTTTGAGGCATCTTTCCGAGGTGAAACTGCACATCGGCGCAAAGCATCTTAAAGCCCGGTTGATATTACTCAAACGCGACGACGCCTCCCCGTCCCGGATACACCCGGGCGAATCTGCCCTCGCGCAGTTAGTAACCGAGCGACCGATCCTCTGCTGCCACGGTGATCGCTTTTTGCTGCGAGATTACGGTGAGACCGCGACGTTGGGTGGGGGAATTGTTCTCGACACACAAGGTTTGAAATATCGCAAATCATCAACTGCCCGCCTCAACTTTCTCGCCGCGATGGAGCATGACGATATTGAAGATGCCATTCGCGCTGCGCTCGATTTTGCTTCAAGTGACTACTACGAATGCGCATTGGACTACAGTGCGTTCCTGCAGGCTCGCAACATTGCTGCGGAGGAAAGACCGGGCACCAGCATCGCTGGCGTGGCCAGAATACAAACACCGAATGCGGAACTCTGGTTGCTACAGTTAAACTGGTCCGCTCTGAAGAAGAAAATTCTCGAGGCAATCCTGAAGCTACACCAAGAGGATTCGAGTGCAGCGGGTTTCAGACCATCACTAATCTCACGTGCTGCATTGTCGACTCGCGAACGACCGTTTTTTCAACCGGCGATCGTTGCGCTTGTGAAATCAAAAACGATCTCGATCAAGGACGGTCTGCTTTTCGCATCAGGACACGAAGCGACGATATCCGCTGAACAGCGTGACTGGCTGGCGATTGCACGATGCCTGCATAAATACGGCAAGCAAATTCCCGTCGTGACACAAGTGGAAACGGATTGCGGCATTGAGAACCGCACGTTGATGTACAACCTCGGTCGCGCGCAGCGTGATGGAAAAATAATCAAGGTCAGCGAGAAACGATATGCGTTGGTCTCAATCCTAAGTGCGTTTGCCCAGGCGGCTCTGGACCTGACGGCAGACGGCTCAGAGCTGACCGTCGTTGGCTATCGAGATCACATGGGTTGCGGGCGCAATGTTGCCGTTGATGTTCTGGAATATCTTGACGGTATTCGTTTCACCCGTCGCGAGGGCGAAGGCCGTATAATTCTGCATCGCAAGCTACCGGACAGGCTGTCCGACGCACAAGAATAACAAGGAAGAGCGATGTCCCCGGTGGGGCGCCTGGTCTTCAAAACCAGTGAGGTGCATAGAATGTGCCTGGTGGGTTCGACTCCTACCTCTTCCGCCACTATTCCTGGCAGTGAGCGCCTATTGTGCGTCCAGGAGTTCCTTCGCGTAGGCCAGCGCTGTCGGGGCATCTACCCTGATCTGATAACGCTCGACGAATATTTTGCCGACAATCTCCTGCTCCGGATTTAACACATAGATTCCCGGATATGGGAGGCCGTGCATATCGTCGCCTGGCGGGTATTCCTGGTTCAAAATGCCCAGCGCGCCCATTGTGGCGGCATCGACATCCGAGAGAAAAGGATAAGTGATGGAAGCGGCATCGATGAACGGTTGCTGTTTTTCCGGCGTGTCGAATGTTATTGCGACCATGCCGATGCCAGCCTTTTCAAATTCGGCCGTATAACCCTGCAGCTGCCCGAGCTGCCTTCTACAGTAGGGTCACCAATCGACCGAGCGGTTTGCAATGAAAATCGCTCCCTTGTCCCGGATGAATCGATCGATCGAAGTGATCTCTTCACCTTCATACATTGCGCTGATTGCCGGAAACTGATCTCCCACCTGAACGCCCGGATTAAAACCATCCGTGATCTCGGTGATAAACATATCGGCGAATCTGCCGGACATATCCAGCATTTCAGGCATGGCGGGAATTTCTGCGGCTTCGGTCTCCGCCATCATCGCTGATTCGGCGGGCTGTGCTGCCACTGGCGCTTCGGCCTGCTGCTCAGCCGGACCGCACGCAGCAAGAGACGAAATCAGCATTAGAGCCAATACTCGGTCAAGCCATGTTCGAATGCTTTTCATCTCGGTTCGATCAGCCACTGATTGATTATTTCGTTCGGTCCAGAGGAATATACCCCGGAAGGGGATCTGCTGTCTCCCCCAACCAGGCGCCTATGTCAGATCAGGCGACCTCGAGCAGCGCGCCAGGACCGGTTTTCACCATGCGACCGATTGATTGCAGCGCAAGCCCGTCTTCGGCCACAACGGCCAGGAATTCTTCTTCGGCATGCTCGTCGACCGTCACCAGCAAACCGCCGCTGGTTTGCGGATCGCAGAGGATTTTCAGCTGCAGATCCGTTGCCCCACCTATCTTGTTGCCCGCGCTGGCGATGTTCCGCCCGGTTCCGCCCGGCGAGCAACCTTGCTGCAGATATTTACCGACATGCGGCAGTAGCGGAACGCTGTCGAAGTCGATTACTGCGCTAGCACCGCTACCTTCGCAGATCTCAATCAAATGACCTGCCAGGCCAAAACCGGTCACGTCCGTCATTGCCGTCACAGCGGCCAGTGGAGCGAGCCTGGCGCCGATTCGATTTAGCGTGCACATAGACTCAACTGCGATGTCTTCGTGACCCACCTCAAGGACTTTCTGTTTTTGTGCCGTGGTCAGGATGCCGACACCAAGTGGCTTGGTGAGGTAGATCTTGTTTCCCGGTCGAGCACTGTTGTTGCGTTTAATGTGTGCCGTTTTGACGACGCCGGTGACCGCCAGTCCAAAAATCGGCTCCGGCGCATCAATACTGTGCCCGCCGCCGAGAGTGGCACCCGCATCGCGACAAACCTGGCGCCCTCCTTCGATAACCAGTCGGCCGACCTCCAGGGGAAGTTTGTCGAGTGGCCAGCCAAAAATGGCAATCGCCATCACCGGGGTTCCACCCATCGCGTAAATGTCGCTGATCGCATTGGTTGCGGCAACTCGCCCGAAATCGAATGGATCGTCAACGATAGGCATAAAGAAATCTGTCGTACTCACTATCGCGCTACCGTTGCCGAGATCGTAGACAGCTGCGTCGTCCCGACTGCTGTTATCGACCAACAGCGCGTCTGCTGCGGGCTCGAAATCGGTTTGCAGCAACACTTCAAGATCTGCAGGTGCAATCTTGCAGCCACAGCCGCCACCATGACTGAACTCCGTCAAGCGAATTGGTTTATCCATCGAACTAGATCCGTCGTATAACACGGCCTGAAAAACTGCCAGGACAAACAATCATGCCCGAAAATGCATACCAGGTTCGAGCGGAAATCCGCCTCCCGGTGTTTCCTGCGGGGCAGCGTTGGGTTAGTCTCCTTCAATCGATATTTTTGATGGCCCGGTCATGCAGGCATTCAGCTACTCAGATTCTCCTTACGCGATTCGCGAAGACCTGTCGCAGGCATATCTTGAATACTGGACGAGACTCGCAAGACCTGGAAGCTGGTGGACAGGTGCCGAGCGAGTAGCGATTGCGCAGGAAAGCCGTAATGCAGTGAGCTGCGATTATTGCGCGCAACGCAAACAGGCGTTATCCCCTTATAATTTTGCCGGAGAACATGCGCACAGCGCGGTGCTGGAGCCGCTCGTAGTGGACGCGATACATCGCATCATTACTGACCAGACTCGTATTACGCAGACCTACGTGCAAAACAACGAATCCTCGGGAATGAGCAAAGAGCAATACGTTGAGCTCTCTGGCATTGTGACCGTTACTTTCAGTATCGACGAGTTCCATCGCGGCCTGGGTCTGCCACTGGAACCGCTTCCTGAACCTGTTGGCGGCGAGCCGTCGCACTATCGCCCTGGTCATGCCGTCGATGGCACCGGCTTTGTGCCGATGATTCCGGCGGATGGCAATGTCGGTACCGAGGCGGATTTGTGGCCGGAAGGCATTAGCGCGAACGTATTGCGCGCCTACAGTGCCGTTCCTGACGCGGTACGCGACTGGATGCTGGTGGGTGATGCTCAGTATCTGTCAATGTCAGGTATGCAGATCTTTGTCGGCGACACTGGCCGCAGTATCGATCGCATGCAGATAGAGCTGGTGGCAGCAAGGGTGTCCTCGCACAACGAGTGCTTCTACTGAACCAGCTCACACGCCATGATGCTCAGTTTGAGTGCCAATATGACCGAAACCGCCATCGACCTGGATATGGTCAATGGTTCTGCAGCAAGTGCCGGGCAAGGTGTTCCCTTCGCCAGCGAACTCACCAGCTTTGCTGAGGCGATCGCCGGGCGCGATACCGGAAAAATTGAACGTACGCGAGACGAGTTGGCCAAAGTCGCCGGTGACGACGTCATGGTAGACGCTGCGGCAGTCGCCGCCAATTTCCAGCGGATGGTGCGAATCGCCGATTCGATGGGCATACCGATTGACGAGAAGAATATTGAAGCTGGTGCAGAGGTTCGCCAGGCACTGGACCTGAGCCGCTTTGCATCTGCTGAGAACACGCCAGCCACCAACCGCTGAATGCGGCGTCAGGCGCCAAGCTGTTGCACACCTGTCTGCAGCTGCAATCAAGCTGGCCTTTCTGAAAATGGGCGCGAGCGGATTTTGCATGCCATCACCTGAATGACAGGCCTCGCAGGAAAATTCATTTGCTTCGGCGCGGCGGCGATCAGTCTTTCAGCCGTATCGGCCTGTACGGAAAATCCCGTTGTGGCCGAGGTGCTCAGCCAACCTAATATTTTGTTCATCATGTCGGATGATCATTCCGAACGTGCTATCAGTGCTTACGGCAGCTCCCTGATTGACACGCCCAACATCGACCGAATTGCCAATGAAGGTGTGCTCTTCAGGAACTCATTTGTTGCTAATTCGATCTGTGGCCCATCCCGGGCCATCATGCTGACAGGCAAGCACAGCCACAAGAACGGCTTTCGCAGTAACAACGATCGCTTCGATGGCGCCCAGCCCACGTACCCGCTGTACTTGCAGCAGGCAGGGTACACAACGGCCGTCGTCGGCAAATGGCATTTGGGTTCCAAACCGGTCGGTTTTGACTACTGGGAGATATTGCGTGGGCAAGGACACTACTACTCGCCCGATTTCATCACCAACACCGCGACAGATATCACTCAAGAGATATCAATCACGGACGATTCAGGCCAGGCCGTTGAGGTGGAGCTTGAGAACCACTATGCGGGGGCGTATTCAACAACCAAAATCGCCGATCTTGCATTGAATTTTCTACGCGGCAGGGACAAGTCGAAACCGTTCGCCCTGATCTTTAATCACAAGGCACCGCATCGAAACTGGATGCCGGATGTTGATGAACTCGGTGACATTGACACCTCGCAACTCGAAGTGCCTGACAATTTCTATGACTCATACGACGGACGCCCAGCGGCCGCTGCACAGGAAATGGAAATCGACGACATGTATCTCTCATACGACCTGAAGCTTGAACAAGCTGAATATGAGGGTGACCTGGAAGACATCGCCGACGGCTGGGCGGAACGCTGGAAAACTTTGTACGACCGCATGTCCACGACACAACGAAACAAGTGGGACGCTTACTACGCTGAAGCCAATGAGGAATATCAGGTCGTCAAACATAACGCGAGAGAACTTCTGGAATGGAAGTACCGCCGCTACATGCACGACTACCTGGGTTCAGTTGCGTCGATGGACAGGAACATCGGTCGGGTTCTGGATTACCTGGACGAGGCCGGACTCGCCGAAAATACCATCGTCGTCTACACATCGGATCAGGGTTTTTACATTGGCGAGCACGGTTGGTTCGACAAGCGCTTCATGTATGAAGAGAGCATGCGCACGCCGCTGGCGATTCGCTATCCCGCAGAAGTCGATCCCGGCCAGGTCATTACGGAGATGGTGCAGAACATCGACTACGCGCCGACGTTGCTGGATATCGCGGGCGTCTCGGATGCCGCCGACATTCAGGGACTTTCATTGAAAGACCTGATGACTGGTGAGGCAGAAAGCCTGCATCGGGACAGCCTCTATTATCATTACTATCAAGGGTTCGAAAGTGAACATCGGGTCGCGAAACAATATGGTGTTCGTACCGCGACTCACAAGTTGATTCGCTTCAAAGACGTCGGGATGGATCACTGGGAGATGTATGACCTGCAGAGCGATCCCACCGAGATGCTAAATATCTATGATGATCCCGCTCACGCACGTGTTCGTCAGGACCTGCATCTGCAATTGCAGACTTTGCGAGCCCAATATGAAGATCAATCCGGAGAAGAGTAAGCTCATTCTGCAATGAGCTATTTCAGGCGTGATATTGCTAACAATGGGAAGCACCACAATGAAACGATTTTTTCGTTCAACCGGCGGACCAAATTACCTCGGCTGTCTAATATTGCTGCTCGGCGCGCAGGCATCAGCTCAGTCGAATCTTTCCGGCGACTGGGATGTAGTCGTCATCGGCGGTGGTCTGATGGGCAGCAGCACTGCGTGGCAACTGGCGAAAAGTGGTCAGAACGTTCTTCTATTGGAGAAGCAGGGCGAGATCTATACACAAGGCTCCAGTTTCGGCGATGCCCGAATCTCCCGCAGCCTCGGCCCGCCCGGTGACATCTGGTCGTATATGCATAACCGAACGGTAGCGGAAGCATACGAGCTCATCGAAATCCTCAGCGATAACGGCGACTCCGTCGATATGAACGACATCTATACGACATCGCCCGTCAATTATGTTCGCCGCGCGAGTCAACTCGAAAACATGGGATACCTGTCGCAACAGTCGGATCGCTATGACATGGCGACGAGCCCGGAACAGGCGCGCGGGCTTTTCGACCTGGAAATGTCTGGCGATGCCTTCATTGTGCGAGAGTACAAACAGCATTCCGGAACAATCAATCCCGCTGCTGTCATTGCCCTTTTGCATCGCGGCACAACACTGCTCGGCGGACGTATCGCCTATGGTCAGCGAGTCACTCGACTGATCCGGGCGGGCGAAGGTTACGAACTGGATGTCACCGATACTGCCAGCGGCCGAATTGAAAAGTTGACCGTCGGCAAAGTTGTAAGCGCAGCGGGTCCTTATACAGGCGAAGTCCTGAAAGAAGTCGCACCCGATTTCGATAAACTCATTGTGCCGCAACGGGTTTTCCTGGCGTTCTTCGAAGTAACACCGCAATTCTGGAATGGTTTGTCACCGGACGAGCAACAACGCCTTAAAGATTTATTCCCGGGCATCAACAGCACAATTCCGGGGCGCGCCGCCGGCTCGTTTTCGATGGTTGAGCGTTTCACGCCCGAGGGAACACCAATTCTCAAGATCGGTGGACATTTTCAGCGTACAGACGTCCAGGATCTGGACACCGTTTGGCAGGAGTCGCTAAGTGAGAGCGAAATCAGCTGGGCACGCGACAGCCTGCTTCGGCACCTGTCCCTGCTCGGGCTTGGCCTCAGCAACGAACATCTGCGACTGGAATCCGGATATTCCTGCGTTTATTCGCTCACCGCCAGCGAAGTGCCCTATGTCACCCACGCCCCCAAACCCGATGGCAGTGCCGACCCAAACCTGGTCGTTGTTAGTGGGCTCTCGGGAGTTGGCGCAAAAGGCTCAATGGCCTATGGCGTGATGGCGACGGACCTGATGCTCGGTCGATCGGAGGCGGATCCGGTCTATGTTGCCGCACGGAAAGCTTTCGGTTTTGAACGAATGCGTCAGGATGCATTAGCACTCGAACCATAAAAGCGTATGCGCAGCGAAGAAGTACGCATGCCAGACTCGTGGTAAGCAGCCGACGAGATCAAAGCTGGTCAGATAAGTCGTTGGCACAAGCTGATCCACCAGTCTGCCTCACCCATGTAGCGAACCGTCACACCAAATAATGCGGTTCCGCCAGCGACGAGCAAATAGCTGGCGTAAACCTTTCGTTCTAACCGATAGTCACGGAACACCAGTAGGGCCATGACAACGACCGTCAACACCACAGAAATATCGATCGCGTTGAGGAAGCTTATCGGTCCGGGGAAACCGTAAGCGATGATCAGTGGGAAATAGATGAGTCGGGACAATGCCGGTAGCAAGGCCCAAAACACAGATGCGATCATGTGGCGGGCATGAACGGGAGTGTTCCTGCTACTCAGGACTCCCATGATGACGGCGTGACTAAACCCGGCAAGAAACAGAAAGTCTCCCCACGTCAGCCCATACTGCAAGACCGGACTTAAGTTTTCGTTACTTAGATTATTTGCGACGATTTGCAGGGCTGAAAAGACCACGCCTCCTGCCGCAAAAATGCCAATAAACCCTAGTTTGCGGTGCAGCGTTGCGTTGCCTTGTTGAATCAGCCACGGCTGAATGACGACCAACGCGAACCAGAATGTCGCTGTTAGTCCATGCAGATGCTGGTGAAATGGAACCTGGGAAAAAACGGACCAGTACGAAAAATAGAATCCCGCAATCGCGATGAAAAAGGGAAGCAACATCCAGCGATGGGTATTTGGCAACACTTGCATTCGCGCCCTCCGTGACTAGCTTGATAGAGACGCATCGACGATAGCCGAATGAAGCGAAAACCATTTAATGCCAAAAGCCGGTTCTTTAGTGCTGAAAGGCTAATTGCTGTGCTTTGTCGAAGGCAATTCGCCAAAAAACTTCTTGTAGGCAGAGGTGAAGTTCGAAGGATGCGAGTAGCCGAGCTGGTAGCTGATGTCAGATGGTGACCGTCGATTCACAACTATCTCTTCTCTCGCGAACTCCATGCGAATCTTGTTGCGATATTGAATCGGCGCGCTGCCGAATAGTTGTTTAAAGGTCTTCTTGAATTTGGTGACACTCATGCTGGCGATAGTGGCCAGTTCCTCGATCGAGGGCACAGTTTCCGCCAGGGGATCGCGAAGATAAGTCGATGCGAGGAACAAGCTGTCGATATCCCTGCCATGCAGGCCGACCGACGCATTGCTTT
>JAVJHY011688178.1:12911-42712 GCA_035593235.1 Phascolosoma agassizii
CTGCCCAACTTCTCGAACAGCTGATTCATAAACATGAGCACGTTCGCATGACAAAGCAACTTGTTGTCGATCGTTTCAAGCGCTGCCTTCAGTTTCTCCTGAAGCAGGTAATCGAAATCCTCGCAGATCAGGTTCTTGTTCGCGGCCAGAACATTGCCTGATTCGTCGAAATAGGCATCCAGCGCCGATCGATGGAAGCGAATTGATGCCAATTCAGTCTCGATTCCAGCGGGTATCAGCGTATCAATCTCCAGGTCAGGTCCGTAAATAAGGATGCCAATCGGCAGGCGCCGTTGGAACTGGATAGTTCGCCCCTGGACCGTCTTATTTTGTTTCACAGCACTCAGGTTGATGTGAATCAGAAACCAGTCCGAATCGGCCGGATTTACGGTATTAATCGCGACAGGCTCTAGGAAACGCGCGTTGCCGAAGTGGTAAAACTCAACCTGGTCAGGAAAGACCTGGTACCGAACGCTGCTGCCGACGCCAATCGAGGCGTTCATCAGCAGCTCACCATCACGAAGCTCAAGCTTAAGGTCGCGGGCGAAATCATCAATCGGGCGACGAGTGATATCAACACTGACTTTAGTGGTCTTCGTCAATTGGCTTCCCATGCGAGGCTCTATCAGACCCCCCAATCATAACTCGGCAACACGCGCCGGACAGGAATCATCACGGTATGGCAATTCGAATGCGTTACTCTATAGCCTCAGAAAGCGCCTGGAGGTGCCATGTTTATTTTTGTCGCGGCCGTGACCACAGCCCTGGTTGTATCGTTTCTTTGTTCAATTTTCGAGTCTGTGCTTCTATCGATTAGCCCCGCACGTGTCGAGGCCCTGGCGAGCGAAGGCAAGCGCTCGGGGCTTATGCTGCGTGATTTCAAGGCAAACATCGACGTACCTATTGCGGCGATTTTGATCGCCAACACGATCGCTCACACCATTGGAGCAACGGTAGCGGGAGCTAACTATGTAGAGGTATTCGACGAACAAAGCTTATGGATTTTTACCGTCGTATTCACCCTTGCTGTTCTGTTGTTCACCGAAATCATTCCAAAGACACTTGGCGTAACTTTCGCAGCGCGACTCGCGGCGCCGGTTGCTCACTCGATTCACTACCTCACACTGGCACTGAAACCGCTGGTCATCGTCGCCAGTAAACTGTCTAAAGCGTTAAGGGGCAATCGCGAGGCAGCAGTTACGTCGATCGAAGAGATTCGCCTGCTAACAGCGATTGGACGTAACGAAGGTGTTGTTGGCATAAAGACCGCGGGCATCATCGACAGTGCAACTCGACTACACCAGCTCGATGCCGCAGACATACTATTGCCACGGTCGAAAGTCGTGATGCTTTCCGCAGAACAGAGTCGCGATGAGGTTCTGGAGATTGTGCGGCAATCCGGTCACAGTCGCTTTCCCTACACCGCATCGGGCCGGGCCGACGATATCTCTGGCGTTGTACTCGCCAAAGAGTTGTTGTTAGCCGTTCAGGATAATCCTGGGCCCATTGCCTGGGAGGACATCGTCAGGGAAACACTTTTCGTCCCGGAAACCATCCGCCTGGATGCACTACTGCAGATGTTCCGCAACGTGCGCAAACATATAGCCATCGCGGTGGACGAGTATGGCGGTACGCAGGGCATTGTGGCGATGGAAGACGTACTCGAGGAACTGGTCGGCGACATTATTGATGAAAGCGACCACCCGAATCCGGAGATATCACCTCAAGCCGACGGCAGTTATCAGATGATTGCAACGACCGAGTTGCGTAGCGTTGCTTCGGCGCTCGGCATTCACAAGGATAAGGCCGGGGATATCGTTACCTTAGCCGGCCTGTTGGCGGTCAAACTGGACCGTATTCCCGAATCTGGCGATGTCGTCGATTGGCACGGCTACCGGTTCGAGGTTATAACAGCGCTGGATACCCGGGCTGACATGGTCCGCGCAACTCGACTGGAAACATGATAGATACCAAGGCGGATTTGGCTGTTTAGCGACCTGGTACGCAAGAGCGTGTCAGCGAAGTTTCGGCTCTGACTCCAGGAAATGTCAGCATTCACCAATCTTCTTGAGTCGGTTTCGCAGTGTCGAATTTGCGAGGAGTCCCTGCCGCTGGGACCACGGCCTGTTGTGCAGCTACATCCCCAGGCAACGATTCTGATTGCCGGGCAAGCGCCCGGGAAACGCGTACATGAAAGTGGCATTCCGTTTGACGACCCCAGCGGTGACAGGTTACGCGAGTGGCTGGGAATCTCACGGGATGTGTTTTACGACCCGCGCCAGGTTGCGATACTCCCGATGGGATTCTGTTATCCCGGTACTGGTAAATCCGGCGACCTGCCGCCCAGACCGGAGTGTGCAAAGGAATGGCGACATCTGCTCATGCAGCAGCTTTCGCAGATCAGATTGACGCTCGTCATCGGTCAGTATGCCCAAAAGTGGCATTTGCCCGACGTACAAAAGAACCTGACCGAAACAGTGCGCGCCTGGAAGGACTACGGTCCGGGCATCATACCAATGCCGCACCCCAGTCCGAGGAACAACATCTGGCTCAAGAAAAACCCGTGGTTCGCCGAGCTGCTGATTCCCGAACTTCAAAGGGCTGTGCAAGATGCCCTATCCCGCGGGAACACGTTAGAATCTTCAGTCTGATCACGGTAGGAGTGTGTTGTGTCGAGGTTACTGTTAGTTTTTGTCCTGTTTGTCGGCTGCGCGTTCGCGCAGGAAAAAGAAGCCACTCCCGTTCGCCAGAATCCCAACATTGTGCGACCGCTCACCAACGAAGGCACGACCAGCCCGTTGGCAGATGCGCTGCAAAAACTCGTGGCGGTTTATGGTCCTGTCGCGCACAGCAATGACCGGCCCAATCCATATACCCGCATCGAACCATGGGGTGAAGCCCCTCCTGGAAATAATGGCGAGTGGGCCGCGGTCAGCGGTGCGGAGGGCGGCCCCGACGGCGTTCTGTATATCCTGCACCGCTGCCATTCGAACACTTGCGTAGGCCGATCGGAACCGGCGCTGGTAAAACTCGATCCACGCACCGGTAAGCGGCTCGGTGCTTTCGGCGCAAACCTGATGGCGTTTCCGCACGGCCTCCATGTCGACTTCGAAGGCAACGTGTGGACCACAGATTCCGGAAGAGGCGATGCACCCGGCGGACACCTTGTGCGAAAATTCAGTTCAGATGGCGAGTTGTTGATGACACTCGGTCAATCGGGTGTCGCCGGTGACGAGCCGGAAATGTTTCGCGAACCAACCGATATCGCGGTCGCTCGCGACGGCACACTGTTCGTGACCGAAGGCCATCTGAAAAACGGTCCGCATTCACGACTCAGCAAGCTCGCACCCGATGGCACATTAATCGCGCGTTACGGAATGACGGGTCAGGGGCACTTGCAGTTGAGTGCGCCACATGCGATTGCACTCGATACCGAAGGACGCCTGTTCATCGCTGATCGCGACAACAATCGCATCATGATCTGGGACCAGGATGGCAACTACATCGATCAATGGACACAGTTCGGCAGACCGAGTGGCATCTACATTGATCACACCGACACGATTTACGTCGCCGATTCAGAATCGTGGGGACCCGAAAACCCGGGATGGAAGAAAGGTATTCGCATCGGTAGCGCAAAGACCGGGCAAGTGCATTACTTTTTGGAAGACATCGAATCACGGGACTTTGCACACAGCGGTGCGGAAGGTATAGGCGTGGACAAATTCGGCAATGTTTATGGCGGCGTCGTAAGACGACAGATGCTGGAACGGCATGAACCTCAGGCAGAGCAGCCAACGCGGGGTGCTACGTGGGATTGAGACCGCTGTCTCCGACGTTTCCCTCGAGCCGCAACGGCACGATAGACTTTCCTATTCTCACAAGGAAAAAGAGACGGTGAATACATCAAAACTACGTGACTGGCTTGAAGTCATCGGGCTGTTTTCCGTCGTCGCTTCGCTATTTTCGTCGGCCTGCAGATGAGGCAAACACAGGAGATTGCCCTGGCGAATCAGTACCAGGAACGGGCCAATGTTCAATTTGGTCAGCTTGAGTCAAATATGGAAAACGGTTATTCGATATTGGCATTCGAGCCGGGTTCGCCTGTGAATGTCTTTACGAAAATGAAGTCGGAGGATATTAACTACGCTTACAACTTGACCCTGCATTCTCTGTATGCACTCGATAACAACCATTTTCAATATGAAGCCGGTTTTCTGCCTGAGGAACACTGGCGAGGCCAGGTACTTGGTGCCCGCGACTTGTACAGCAGGTGCGACGCGCGTTGGATATGGACAAATTATCGTCGCGAGATTTCCAGGCAGTCTTTCGTCGAGTTCATGGAGAGTTTCGAGGATCCCTGCAGTCCCGAAGACAGCATCAAACCCTGGCTGCGCGACGACCCTGGAGTGTGGGTCGTCGGTGACAATGAATGACGGTAATCAAATCGAATACGTTTGCGCTGTTGTTGAAGCATTTCCACGGCTAACCCTCTGTCAGCAATCAGGCGCCGCCTGGCGCGTCTCGCCGCAGCGGGCGACGATTCCGTTTTCACCGCCTGGTCTGGTGATGATCTTGCAGCACGGGTGAGTTACGGTTGGCATCAGGGACGCTAGATTTCTCGCTTACTTCGAACTGATGAGCACATCATGAATGACGAATTCGAACTATGGGACCTGCAGGTTGAGACCGTCGGAGATCCGGCATCAATGGTTTGTGGCCATAAAGCTGGCGACACGTTTGACGTAAAAGGCGAGAACCTGGTCTTCTCAGCCGGCCAGTCATTTTCGATGTACTCCCTTGCAGCCCTGTTACCACTTTTGCCCGCAAAGCAGCGTCTGACACACGCCCACGACTGGATGACAACCGATGCTGACATCGCCTGCCCCGATCCACATTGTGGTGCCCGTTTTAGAATTACACGTACCGGAAAAACGACCTTTAGACATAGTGAAGCGACAGTAGTACCTCTGACGGCAGGTGAGGATGACTGACTGTCCGCGCGTCGAACTCGGGCCGGACTATTCGATCGCGAAGATAATCAATGGCTGCTGGCAACTAACCCCTGATCATGGAGGCGGTCCCGAATCCAGCAAGAACGCACTGCGGGATTTCGCCGAGCTGGTCGACCACGGTTTTACGACCTTTGATTGTGCCGATATTTACACAGGAACCGAGGAACTGCTCGGTGAGTTTCGGCGCACCCTCAGTGACCCGGACACGATTCAGGTGCACACCAAGTTCGTGCCAAACAAGAATGCGCTCGCCGAACTTGACGATGAGACAATCGATGCGGCAATTGATAAATCGTTAAGGAAACTTGGCGTCGACAGATTAGACCTCGTACAGTTTCACTGGTGGGACTACCCGGTTGCCGGGCTTGATCGCATGTACGAGAGACTGCTGCACGCGCAAAGTATCGACAAAATTCGTTTGCTTGGCGTCACGAATTTCAACACGGAACAATTGCAAAAGTTGCTGAACCAAAACCCGTCTGTTGTTTCAATGCAGGCGCAATACTCCTTACTTGATCGCCGGCCAGAACGGCACATGACCGCCTGTTGCTCGGACAATAATGTTTCGTTGTTGCCCTACGGTGTGCTGGCTGGCGGGTTTCTGAGTGACAAATATCTCGGCAAGCCGACACCGGCCAGACCGAATCGATCACTGCAGAAGTACCGACTGATTATCGAGGAGGCCGGTGGCTGGAACGCGTTGCAGCGACTACTCGACGTGCTTGCCGGCATCGCCAGGGAACATAGCGCCAGCATCGATGCGATCGCAGCAAGATGGGTACTCGACCAGTCGACCGTAGCGGCGATTATTCTCGGCATTGGCAATCGCTCGAGAGCTGAGAAAAATCTCGCACTCAGCGAACTTCGCTTGCACGATGCAGACAGGCGCCGCATTGCGGACTGCCTGAAAAACATAACCCTTCTACCGGGTGATCCATATGATCTGGAACGCGATGCCAACAGCGTCCACAGCCGCATTATCCGCACAGAGCTACAGGACACCGGTGTCGCACAGTGACTTCGGAGGCTGGTAAAGCGGAGCCACGAAAATGGTCTTCGAACCTGATGTTTCTGGCCGCCGCAGTCGGCAGCGCTGTCGGCATTTCGAATGTCTGGAAATTTACTTACGTCGCCGGTGAAAATGGCGGTGGCGCCTTCGTGCTCGTCTACATACTTGCCATTGCGTTCGTCGCCCTGCCTGCCCTCATCGCGGAATTCCTGATCGGCCGTCGTGGCGGAGCCAGCGTTGTTAAGACCATGGACAACCTCAGAGATCGTGACGGCGTTAGCCCAGCGTGGCGCTACTACGGTCAGATGGCGGCCGCCGGCGCGTTCATTGCACTCAGTTTTTACAGTGTCATCGCCGGATGGACAATCGACTATTTCTTTCACGCTGTGACGAGCGGATTTTCCGCAACCAATGCAGAGCAAACCGCGGCGGCACTGGACGAACTGATGCGTAGTCCCGGTCGGATGATTGTTTCGCAAATCGTCTTCCTGAGCCTCACGGCCATTACAGTCGCGGCCGGCGTCCGACGTGGGCTGGAACGAGTCCTGCGCTGGCTGACGCCTGCGCTCTTCGTCATCCTGGTCATCCTGGTTGCATACGCCATGCTCACCGGTGATGTTGTTGCCGGCCTGACGTTTCTTTTTGTTCCCGATTTCTCACAACTCGATGGCGAGACAATATTGCTCGCAGTCGGCCAGGCATTCTTCTCGCTGGGTATTGGCCTGGGCGTACTGCTGACGATCGGCGCTTATATGGATAGCAAGAGTTCAATATTGCGAGCCGGCCTCGTTGTCGCCGGCGTCGACGCTGGTTTTGCGCTGCTGGCCGGTCTGGCAATTTTCCCAATCGTATTCGCGCATGGCTTGTCACCTGCGGAGGGTCCCGGGCTCATATTCGCAACACTTCCGGTGGCATTCGGACAGATGCCGGCAGGCGCAATTCTTGGGCCCATGTTTTTCCTGTTGATGGCAATCGCGGCGTTAACGTCTGCGATCACGATTCTCGAAACCGTCGTTTCGGTGATCGAAGATTTCAGCAAAATGTCGCGTCGCAGAATTGTCTTTATCGTCACGTTGCTGCTGTGGTTTGCAGGTCTCGGCACCGTTTTCTCATTCAATTCGCTACAGGATTTTCATCCCCTCGGATTCATCCCCGCATTTGAAGCTCGCAACATCTTTGAAACGCTGGACTACATTGTCTCAAACTGGATGATGCCGGCTGGCGGCGTCCTGGTTGCGGTACTCGCAGGCTGGGGTCTCACGCGATCTGCGACGCTGGAAGAATTGCAGATCAGCGATGGACGCCTGTACAAAACATGGCGATTCCTGGTGTGTTTCCTGGTGCCAATTGCAATTACGCTGGTCTTTGTAGTGAACCTGCAATAAATTTCAGGGGGCAGTCCAGCGTATTAGTGTGTGCCGCTGGCGGCTCGGTTAACCCTTTCCTGAAGCGCAAGCGGCTTGACATAGCACCTGAAGCACACGTTGCTAGTGAGTTGCCGTCCGGAATAGGCCTATTCCGGACTAGAACTAGTTGGCCCGACCGGCGTCGCGATGAGCGACAGCCCGTATGTAGTGCCGGAGCGACTCCAGTTCTTCGTCGGCTAGTTCGGCAAAAGCCGGCATGGCACGGTTCGCCAGTGCACCTTCACGCACCACATCTGCAAATGCCGTGAAATCCAGCGGCACTGCGGAGGCTCGCAAGTCAGGCGCCATGGCATTCGCCACCGCACCGCCGCCGTGGCAAATGGCGCAGTTGCGACCGAACAGCCCGGCGCCCTGATTTGCCAGCACGTCATCCAGCGGAAAATCGGCGTACACCAGCGGCTGCGGTACATATGGCGCAGGCTGCGCCGGTAGATTGATGTCGGCACCTAACGCAAAAACCACCAATCGTCGCGTATGTACTCCGTAGGCCCAACCCTCGTCCGGCAAGCCGGGCGTGAATCCCATTGTGTAGCCACCGCCGTAGCCGACAAGCAGTGCAACATACTGCTGCCCGTCTAACTTGTACGTGATCGGTGGCGCGGAAATTCCCAGGCCCAGGTCATACGACCAAACCTCTTGTCCTGTCGTCGCATCGTAGGCGACGAACACACCATCGTAACGACCCTGAAAAACGAGGTTGCCTGCCGTTGTCAGCGTACCGGCATTCCAAGGATGCGCTTGCGGCACTGTCCAGACAGCCCGTTGCGTCACCGGATCCCATGCCTGCAACATCCCGGGCGGCATGTCATCCGGAATCAGAATTTCGAACAGGCCCACGCCAGTACCGCCAACAAAATCTTCGGCCCGCCATGAAGGATCGAGATTCAGATCGACATACCTGCCACCCATATTCATCGTTGGCAGATAGACGAGACCTGTGATCGGGTTATAAGACATCGCTTGCCAGCTGTGGGCACCATGCCCACTTGGCCAGATGTTGGCCTCGCCGTCTTCGTACCGGGCATCCGCCGTTTCCGCAGGTCGGCCAGTTGCGAGATCGATGTGTGTTGCCCAGGAAACGCGCGTAAACGGCTCCGCGGAAATGAGCTTGCCGTTCAGCCGGTTGATCACATAAAAAAATCCATTTTTGGGTGCATGCAATATGGCCTTCACCGGCTGACCGTCCACGTCGATGTCCGCAAGCACAATGTCCATAGTGGAGTTGTAATCCCAGGTCTCGCCCGGGTTGTTCTGGTAGTGCCAGAGATAATCACCACTGTCGGCATTGAGAGCGACAATCGAACTCAGGAACAGGTTATCGCCGCCGCCGGGACTTCTGATCCTGCGATTCCACGGTGCACCATTACCCGTGCCAATGTAGATGACATTGAGTTCCGGATCATAGGTGAAGCCATGCCAGGCATTGCCGCCGCCCCCATGCTCCCACCAGCTGCCGGTCCACGTCCCTGCAGCCATTTCCATCGCGTCGTTCTCAAAACCATCTGCCGGATTGCCCGGGACGACGTAAAACTTCCAGGCCTCCTCGCCAGTTTCGGCGTCGAAGGCGGTAACGAAACCCCTGGCGGGCCCAACTTCAGTACCGCCGTTACCGATCAGTACTTTGCCGTTGAAAGCTTTTGGGGCACCGGTAATGTACAGCGGCTTATCAGCATCGAAAGTTCGCACGCTCCAGACCAGCTCGCCGGACCTGGCATCCAGTGCGATCAATCGTCCGTCCCAGGTCGCAGCGAAGATCTTGCCCTGGTAAAACGAAATGCCCCGATTGTGTACCCAACCAACCTGCCGCCCGGTACCAATATGTCCGGCAACGTCGGGGTCGTATTCCCATATCAACGCGCCCGTCGTGGCATCGACTGCACGAATCACGTTCATGGTGCCCGTAAAATAGAGTTTGCCGTCGATGACAAGCGGTGTAGAGACCAGCCCTACATCGTTCGGCAGATCCATGTACCACGCGACACCGAGTTCGGGGATCGTCTCGGTGTTTACATCGGTCAGTGGACTGAAGCGCTGTTCCGAATGGGTTCGCCCGTATGCCAGCCAGTCCTCGGTGCGACTGTCGTCGGCGATTTCCGCATCGCCGAAGTCGGACATATCAACGGCTCCCGGCTTCTCGATTTCTCGGATCCTGGTCGGGTCATCTGCTGGCAGGGCTAACCAGATTGCTGTCGCGACAATGGCGACAGCGAGAACTACAGCCACTCCTATTTTGGACATGAGCCTTGCCTCACTGGTTGACGATTCGATACTGCGGACCGGGAAAATGTGAGACTGAAGGACAGCCATGCAGATTGCTATGACTGCGGGACCAGTGAATGGCTTTTGGGACGAACGTAGTACTAACCCGTCGCGGGGTCCTGCTCAATTGCCGCGAGAGTTGCATCCCTGTACGTCTTTCCAACGGGTAACCGGGATCCCGATTCGAGGACAACCAGTGGTCTGGCATTGCCACCGATGACACCAACGACAAAATCTGTATTCACAAGATAGGATCTGTGTGTTCGCAGGAATCGACCATTCGGCAACAAACGTTCAAGCTCGGCCATGCTGGCTCGCATCAGGTAGGAATTGCCGTCAGCATGCAACTCGACGTAATTTCGTGCAGCGCGGGTCCATTCGACAATTGCAACATCAATGGTTGTCTGCACACGACCTTTCCAGACCTTCAACATGAGCTTTTCATCGTCGCCAACAACAGCCTCTTCGATGTCTTTGGTCAGCACGGTCGGATAACACAGCCAGAATTCGAACACGCCAAAAACGACGTAGGTGCCCGCGGCGATTGGCGCCATATGGTAGGTCGCTGCAAACAGCGATGTTCCCCTGCCAAGCGCTGCCCCCATTAAGTACGCGAACAGGCTGGCTCCGGCGACGGCGAAAACAACACTCGCGACAAGAGCTGCGACGAATGACAGGCGCCGCTCGATGGTGCGGAACAGGTAGAAACATATCGGCAAGAGAATTGGCCAGGCACCCCAATGTATTGCCGCCCATTTAAGTGTCTCGACGAATTCATAGGAATAGTCGCTGTCTACCAGGCTTCGCAATGGGCAATAGACAATTGCGGCTGCGAACATACCGGCCCAGACCGTAAACAGTCGTTGGTAAAAAATCGCGCCAGCAACATTAGGCATCAGATGCGTATCAAGTCGTATGTTCATCGCTGGTCAACAAATATCCGGAAAGATCGTAGTTTGAGGACAAATGCCTGTTCGCTCAATAGCTATCACTCCTGGCAGTGCAGATTAGCCCGCGCAACCGGGTCGCGGGCCCGGAAGTAAGCAGTGGCACTTTGGGATAATCCATCCCCAATGCAGCAGTTTACAACTGCAGCTGTGTTGTTATTGTGCAGAGGCTGACTAAATGTCGAAACCACAGAGCAGATCTGGATCGTGATCGCAGTATCGAAACACACACTCAAAATATTGTCCGCGATCGTGTGGTTAAGCGGTGCGATTGTACTGCTGCTGAAGGCTGAACGCCTTTTTGCGCAGGCCACAGCGTTAAGGCCGGATGAACCCTGGTCGTGGCTCGCCATTGCTGCGGGGCTTCTGTTTGGCGGCCTAAAAGCACAATACCTGTTCAGCGGATTTTGCCGCAAGAACCTGGATAGAATCGCGGACCTGGACGACCCGCAGTTGTGGCAGGCATTTCGCCCGGGATTCTATGTCTTCCTGACCACAATGATTTTGCTCGGCGCGATCCTTTCAGAACTGGCGATTGGTAACTATGCGGGTCTGATCGCGATGGTTGTTCTGGACGTCAGCCTCGGCGTTGCTTTGCTTGGAAGTATGCGCGTGTTTTCACAGCACCCGTAGATAGGTCGAATTTTTTTGGTACACAAAATTACCGCGTCAGACCGGGCCTCGTGCCGTCCGATTCACCCTCGCCCAAAGAGCCAGTGTATTGCCACTCCAGAGCTTTTGAATTTCTTCCTCTGAGTAGCCGCGCGTTATCAATTCACGGGTGACATTTATTGTTTCACCGGCATCGTCCCATCCATCAATACCCCCACCACCATCGCAGTCCGAAGAAATACCGACGTGATCAATCCCCATCAGTGCAACGGCATAATCAATATGATCAACCAGATCCTGCACTTTGGCGCGCGGGAACCTGGCGAGATGAGCACCGTAGATTTCCTCGAACTCCGGTGTACTGAAATGCCGGCTATAAACAAATTCGGCTTCCCCGTATGCGTCTGCAACCTGCTGCAAAGCGTTGGCCTGGGACGCTTTATAAGCAGGGTCGAATTTCAGAAACTGATGAAAGGCGACCACTTGCATGACTCCGCCCGCATCTCGCAATGCAACCATTTGTTCATCAGTCAGGTTGCGGACGTGCCCACTGAGTGAGTGAACCGCGGAGTGCGAGGCGATCGGGGCTGCCTTACTGTGCGCGACAGCCTGCAACATGCACGCCCTGGATGTGTGGGATACATCGACCATCATCCCGACACTGTTCATCACGTCGATAGCAGACTTGCCAAATTCGCTTAATCCGCCGTGCTCCGTTTCACCATCTCCCAGTTTCTCCAGCGGCTGGGCGCTGTCGCACAAGTCATTGTGGCCGTTGTGTGTCAGGGAGATGTAGCGGGCACCACGGCCATAGTATTGTTCAACCAGGGATAGATCCCGGCCAATCGCATAGGCGTTCTCGATTCCGATCAACGCAACCTTGCGGCCGGACGCGTGAATTTGACGGGCCTCTTCAGGCGTATAGGCCAAACCGATACGGTCTGCATACTTGTCGACCATCCAGTGAATAGAATCAAAGCGAATGTTGGCGATGCGCCTCGCGTTTGCATAGCCTTCTTCAGTCCTGGCGTCCTGCGCGGTGTAGACACTGAAAAAAACAGCATCCAGTCCGCCCTGCTCCATCTTGACCAGGTCGACCTGTTGCTCGGTGAGTGTTCCGGGATCGAGGTCCGGGTTAGTCATCATGTCTTCCTGGATATCTACATGTGTATCCAGGGTCATGGTCCGCGCGTGGATGACTTCCACACCCGGTTCACTGTCAGGGTGCTGCTCCCCGAAACAGGATAAAAGTGTGAGCGGCAACAATAGCGAAAAAATTCTCGATACGCGCACTAGTGAAGGCCGCTGCGTTTCAGGAAAAATTCGATCTGCTCATCATGGTAGCTGAGTAATTTGCCAAAACGGGTCGCCACTTCACGCCTGGCGGCCAGGTCGTATACGCCGTCATCGATTAACCTTTGCTTGTATTTCTTGACGTCGAAATAGGCTTCTAAAACGTCATCGTCCTTGTAAAGAACGAGAAGAATTTTTCCGCTTGTTCGCTCCTCGGGAAACATATCAGTGACGAGGAAATCGTCTTCCCGGTAGTACTTGATTCCCTGGCGTTCAATGGCGTGCTGAAAAATCGGCTCATAGGTATCTATCACTTCCTCAGTCATGGGCGCGCTCAGCCCTATGCTCTTGAGGTCGTACTTGATGGTTTCGCCAAGACCGGAAACTGCTCCAACGTGATAGTAGATGTTAGCCGTCGTGTAATTCTCAGGGTCCAGATCCTGCGCACTTGCAATACCGCCGGTCAGAACTGCACCAATAAATACGATCGCCAGATTTCTGCACATAGCTTGGTCCTGTTGCATATTGGGCTGAATTTACTACTGCGATAGCGTTGACATTAGCGTAGCCCTCGGCGACCCGCAATAATGGCGAGCATCTTGAACGGGGCACTATGTCTGCGCGATCACAATGATTCTGCTTGGCACGATCTTTCGCCAGGCAGGCAACTAACCTGTCGCAACTCGCTATTTATTCATTGATTCTCTAACGACCTGAGCTTCGCCAACTGGCCCGCTGCATACTCATTATCAGGCTGCATTTTCAGCACCGTCGCATAGCCAGCAATCGCGTCGTCAATATTACCCAGCAACCAGTTCGTTTCCGCCAGACTGTCGTAAGTATTGGCGCTCTCGGGAAACATGTGAGTATTGAGCAAGAATACGTTCAGGGCCGAGCGAAGCTTCTCTTGCGCAATCAACGAATATCCCCAGCGATTGATATCGGCCTCCACGAACTGAAATTCTCCGGTTTCCTGGAGCGCTTGAGCCACCTCGACGGCCTTGTCATATCCATTTACCTCCAGCTCTCGCCACAGCATCTTCAACGTTGGCGTCAAGCCGAAACCGTTCTCTTTTCGCATTTCGGGAATATAGACACCGGCAATGTCATCAATAAATCGGGATGGCGAGGCTCCCATCAGATTGGTGAGCACAACAATCGACATCCCATCCTGCGGGTAGACGAAGAACGCGGCCCGATCACCACCTTCGGGGCCCAATGCAGGATGCTCATCACGAACGACAACCGGCCAACCCAATGCATAACCATTCAGGAGATCATTGAACCCCTGAGTCTGTCCATTGTTCAGCAATGCTGGCGTCCAGAGCGCCTCGATACTCGAGGACTCCTCTAATAACTTGCCTGTTTGCAGTGCGATCAACCAGTTTGCCATCTCACTGGCTGTTGACCCCATGCCTGCGGCGGGATAGAGAATTGGCGGGAAAATTCCCGGCCGAATGTTTGCCAGTTCCGCGCCGTAATAATAGGTGTAACGGCGCGCTGAATGAGGCACAACATCATTCAGGTTTGAGAAGCCCGCCTCCTCGGTTCTCTTCATGCCAACTTTTCTAATCTGATTGTCGTAAATGAAGTCAGCGAATGACCGCCCGCTGACTTTCTCAATGATTTTGCCGATCAATACATAGTTCGTCTGGTTGTATTTGAATTGACTGCCGGTCGCAAATTCCATTGGCAACGTCTGCACCAGCGCCCAGGCAGCATCAGCGCTTTCATCGGAGATCAATCTGATCGTGTCACTCGGGGCCAGGATGGCAGGCAGGCCCGATGTGTGACTCATCAATTGCCTGATGTTCAGCTCCCGCCAGGCGTTCGGCAAATCCGGCAGGTAAGTTGAAATGTTCGCCGATATATCGAGCTTGCCCTGCTCGACCAGTTGCATGATGGCAACGCCGGCAAACGCTTTCGTGACGGAGTTGATCGAAAATAGCGTGTCGTTTTCCACTGCCACGGCATCTTCAAAGTTGGCCAACCCGTAACTGGCCACTTTGATCACTTCGTCATCTCGAATAACAGCGAGCTGTAAACCGGGAATATTGCGTTTTGTCATTTCGGCGCGGACAAAATCATCGACGTCGTCCGCATGAGCAGCGCCCGACATCGCGTAGAGCAAAAACCCTGTAAGAGGTGTTGTAGCCAGGAAAAACTTTCTAACAATCTTCTGCAACGTCATGCTCACATTTACTCCAGGAAACTTGTTCGGTGGTGTACTCAGCGGGCCATCATGAGTTCAGGAATGCCCTGGTAACTCGAATTAGATGCCACAAGCGCGCGAATGGATTACCTGTCACGACATAAATGACCGTTGCAGACCCTATTCACAGCCAGTGAACCGCCGACCTAAGTCGAAATTTCGTCGGCGTCAGTCAAGCACCGGGTTTGCCGCCAGTATTTGTTCAGCTCTCGCGATGACGAAGATCACATCATTTGCGCGGGCCACATCCAGGCAGCGCCTGGCGTAGTCGGTCGCCTCTTTGGCACGACCTTCGTCGTTATGGATCGTCGCCAGCGTCAGCAGAATCGCAGCCATGCCGGCATATTCGTTAGTGGACTCCATGAGCGCGAGCCCATCCTCAAGCACGACAAATGCTCTCGCCGGATCGGAACGCTGCTCATACAGAAACTGACCCAGCGTGTTCATCGCGAAACCCGTTCCAGCGACGGAGCCGCCCGCCTTACGCGCTTCGAGTGAGCGGCTAAACAGATCCTCAGCTTCGTCAATCTCACCAGCGCTCACGGCTAAATATCCGAGATGGCGCATACAGAAGCCGAGGATGATTTGGTTTGACCCCCGTTCGGCCGCTTCCGCACACTCATTATACTGCGCCTCGGCTTGCTCAATCCGACCCCGGCTCTCGTTGAGGAACGCAAGCTGAAAAAGAGACTCGCCGATACCAGCCCAGACTGCATCGAATTCTTCGTCCTTCGCTCGCCGTTCCAGGCGACGGTAAATTTCAAACGCCTCCTGATGCACGGCGACCATGCGATCGCCAATCCTGTCTATTTCGAATTCTTCCTGTCGAAGGAGGTTGTTCCCCAATGCGTTTAGTGCGGCCGCCTGGGTAAGTTCGTCACCGGCTTCGGCAGCCAGGTCACGCGCTTGTTGCAGATTTTTTGTGGCGTCGTCGTACCTGCCGGCGCGCGATAACGTGCGGCCCAGTCCGTTTAGAATCTTACCCCTGCAACTCATGGACGAGCCGGTGTCGTCGCAAATGCGCAAACCTGCCTCAAGCAACGCAAGGCTTGCATCGTTCCGACTCGCCAGCTGGTAGTACTCGGCTGACTCGAGCATTGATGCGATCAACCGCTCAGTGGATTGCTCAAGCAGGTGTCGTGGATCGAGCGTTGCATCGTCAGCGTGTAGATTCGTTGACACAGTGGCCATCAACGCCAATAAAGTAATTCGCATGCACTCTCGGCTATTCATTGGGCTTCCTTGTCAGTTCTGGTTTGCGCGGATCGATTGAACCAGCGACATTACCCGGACTGCCGATGGATCCAACGCAATTGCAGGCTGACGCCGATCACGAAAATCACTAACAATGCCAGGTAACACATCCGTAGCAGTGGATCTTCGATTGAGCTCAGCACAGGGTTGCCAACCGGCAGGCGCAGCAATCCATCCGTAACCGCGGGAATAGAGTGGAACAGCAGCGTCGCCGAATAGCTGACTGCCTGCAGATAACGAGAAAGTTTGCCGAAAATATGGGTTTTCTCTGCAACCGCGCCTTCAGCCAGCACCATCAGCGTCAGCACCGCGAGGACATGGCCCGGACCAAATTCGCCGCGCTGAAAAATTGCCAGGGCCGTTCCTGCGGTAATCAAAGTAGTGGCGAGATAGATCTGCCCCGACCGGTTCCGCAAAGCTATTTCTTTGTACGTGGCGAGCGTATAGCCACCACTGGTCAGGGCGATGATACCCATGACCGTGTGAAACCAACCCAGTGCGGTCACTTCCGGCATAGCGGCAACTCCAGCGGCTGAATGGAGCGACATTATCACAGCGACACTGGTACGGCGGCCCTGGCAAAACGAACCAGGCCCTATCCCGACTGCAACGCTCTGAATAAATACTTATTGCGGCGAACCGCTGTGCCTGCGAATAATTTCTACTGAGGCAGCTACTCAGGCGGAAGGGCATGGACAATTCGATCGGCCACAATTTCGAGCTCGACGGCGAGTTGGTTGCCGTGTTGCTGGATCAGGACGAATATCCATCGAATATCGGCAATGTCGTTGCCGTTTCCGAGCGGCAAATCTGCTACCTGAAAAGAGACGTCCACGAGTTGATTCATTACCGATTCGAGTTCTACAGCATGGACGATTGTAAGAGCATCGAGTACCGGGATCAGATGGTCTATTACCGAGTGGTCATTGCGGTTGTCGGATTCATCCTTGCCGCAACACTCGCGTTCATGCTACTAACCGGATCAGATGGCGGGGCGCAGGACTTCAGAGCGCTGGTCATCGGCTTGATTGCTGTTCTGACATTCGGCGTTCGCTTTATCACCAGCACCCATCGGCACGTCATCAACTTCGAAATGCCGGACCAGGTACTCCATTGGCGATCACCCGCAATCGATTATAAAGAAAGAAAAGAGGCTGCCCATGCCATTCGTGAATTTGCACGGAAGCGCGGTATCCTGCGTGAAGGCAAAACATAGAATCGTCTGCGCCTGGAAGGAGAAGTAACTAAATCAACGCGGCTGCGAAATCACGGCCGACAGGGACAGTAGCCTGCCTAGCGGGTTCTGAAAATGTGATCGTTGACCAGGTTTTCGACGAGCTCTTGCCTGCCGCTGATTTGCCTCGGCTCATCGCCACGCGCTGCCAGATCATGCAATGCAACCAGGTCCAGCTCGCTTTTCTCGAATCGCTCGCCGTCCCCGGAATCGAAACTGCTGTATCGACCCTGACAAAGTTCGCTCATGCGCGGATCGGCGAGAATACTGTCGGCGACCAATAAGCCACGCGCGAACGAATCCATTCCGCCGATGTGTGCGATGAACAGGTCTTCTGGACTAGTTGATTCACGCCTGAGTTTCGCGTCGAAATTTAGTCCGCCGGTACCGATGCCGCCGCACTCCAGCACCACCATCATGCCGTGAACACAGTCGTAAAGATCCAGCGGAAACTGATCTGTGTCCCAACCGTTTTGTGGGTCGCCACGATTCGCGTCAATTGAACCTAACAGTCCGGCGTCTGCTGCCATACGTAAATCATGCGCAAAAGTGTGACCGGCCAACGTCGCGTGGTTGGCCTCAATATTCAATTTGAAATCGCCATCAAGACCGTGTTGACGCAAGAAACCAATGACGGTTTGCGCATCGAAATCGTACTGGTGTTTCATTGGCTCCATCGGTTTCGGCTCGATCAAAAACGTACCCTGGAAACCGATCGACCGGCCATAGTCCCGGGCCTTCGCCAGGAACATTGCCATGTGTTCCATTTCCCGTTTGGTATTTGTGTTTTGCAGGCAAGCGTACCCTTCCCTGCCTCCCCAGAAGACATAGTTCTGTCCACCCAGCTCGACGGTTGCATCGATTGCCGCTTTCACTTGTGCGGCTGCCCAGGTGAGCACGGTGAAATCAGGATTCGTCGCTGCACCGTTCATGAAGCGAGGATTCGAAAACAGGTTTGCCGTGCCCCAAAGGAGTTGCATACCGGTTTCCTGCTGGCGGTCTTTGGCAAGGTCTACCATGGTGCGCAAGTTCTTTTCGGACTCCCCAACATTGCCCCCTTCGGCAGCCAGATCAAAGTCGTGAAAACACCAGAACGGAACATTCAGCTTGGTGAAGAACTCGAAAGCAGCATCAAGCCGGTCCTGCGTGCGCTGCGTGGCATCACTTTGTGTTGACCAGGGGTGGGCGCGAGTGCCGGGACCAAACGGGTCTGCGCCAGTAGCACAAAACGTGTGCCAGTAGCAGACGGCAAAGCGCAGATGCTCTTCCATCGTCTTTCCGGCCACGATGCGTGAGCGATCGTAGGCCTTGAATGCCAGCGCATTGTCGGACTCCGGACCTTCGTACCCAATCTGGTCGATGCCCGGGAAGTACTCCCGTTGACCGACAAATACCGTTCGACTCATCTGTTTTCGCCTTTGCTGCTATGCATACAGTGTGGCCACCGTTTCGACAGCACGTTGATACTCGCTGTATGCGTTCTTGTAATACTCTACGGCAGTGTCGCGTGGATCGCAGCAGCGCGATTCGTCGCGAGTCAGATGCTCGTCAGTCAGTTTGGCTATCGTTGCATCCGCCTCCAGTATCTGCAACGCCTGCAACGCCGCGCCGAAAGCCGCTGCCTCGTCCTGCTGATAAACGGTGACTGGCAGCGCGCAAATATCCGCTACCAGTTGACGCCACTCACTACTGTGCGCTCCGCCGCCCGTCAAAATGATTTCCTTAGCCTCGACGCCAAGTGCTGCGAGCTCTTCGATACCAAACTTCAGGGAAAATGTTGCGCCCTCAACGGCCGAGCGCAAAAGATTCTCCGGTCGGGTGTTGTGGCTGTTCAGCCCGAGAATACAGGCACGGGCATTTGGCAGGTTTGGGGTGCGTTCGCCGTTGAAGAAAGGCAGTGTGATAACGCCATCGGCACCGCGCGGTGCTCTCGAAATTTGCGCCTCGAAGGTTGCAATGTCCACACCGAACAAGCCACGCATTAGCTCCGTGCTGACAGTGCAGTTCATGGTGCATAACAATGGGAGCCAGCCATCTGTCGACGCACAGAAAGCGGCGATATTGCCCTTCGGATCGACGATTGGTTTTTCCGAAAACGCATAGACCGTGCCGGATGTTCCAAGGCTCATGGTCATCTTGCCGGGACGTACGTTGCCGGTGCCGATTGCCGCCATCATGTTGTCACCACCACCTGTGGCGATGGGTATTCCGCCTGGCAGGCCCAATTCTCTTGCCGATCGCTCCTGCAACGTACCGATGATTTCATTGTGCGTTCTCAGGCGCGGCAGGCATTCGCTCAGATCGCGGTCCGGATCGATGGCCCGCAACAAACCCATCGACCAGTCCCGCTGGCGAATGTCGAGCATTCCGGTTCCCGACGCGTCGCCCATTTCCATGCACCTTTCACCAGTCAGATAAAAGTTGAGAAAATCATGCGGCAGCAGAATACAGTCCATGTCCGCATAGATCTGCGGGTGTGTTTTCTTCAGCCAGCGAATCTTGGATGCTGTATATCCCGCAACGATCGGATTGCCGGTCATCGCAATGCAAGCCTCGCGGCCGCCAACAGCAGCCATGATTTCCGCACACTCGCCCCCGGTTGATGTATCACACCAAAGCTTGACCGGCCCGAGCACCTCACCGGATTCACCAACAGGAACAAATCCGTGCTGTTGGCCGGAAACAGCGATCGCGCGAGCCGACTTGCGAATCTTCGGATCAACTGTTGCACAGGCAGCCCGCAGTGCCTGCAGCCACCAATCAGCTTCTTGCTCAGCGACCCCGCTACCGGACTGTCGAAGATCGAGCGGCGCAGAACCGGTCGTGGCGATACTGCGGTGCTCAAAGTCGTAGAAAACGACTTTGAGCGACTGCGTACCCAAGTCTATTCCGAGCACCGTATTCGTCACCGGCGTATCCTGTGCCAAAGGAATTGCATCTTAATAGAATAAGTTAGAATGCGCTTTGATATGCAGGCCCGTGACCTTCTGCCTCGACTGTTTTCAGCTGTCGGCCACCGGGCGAAATAAAAAGACTGTCCTTTCTCCTGCAACCCGGGGTTACGCACACAGTGAATACACTAACTACTCTCGACTGGCTGGTCATTGTCGTCTATTTCGGGGTGTTGCTCGGGGTTGTTATCTCGGCGACGCGCCGGCAACAAACATCGACCGACTTTTTCCTTGCCGGGCGTAACGTCGGCTTCTTTGCCATCGGTGCATCGATCTTCGCCTCGAATATCGGCTCTGAACACATTGTCGGCCTGGCGGGCCAGGGAGCCGCGACCGGCCTGGCAATGGCGCATTACGAATTACACGCGTGGATCGTTGTGTTGCTCGCCTGGGTGTTCGTCCCGTTCTATTACCAGTCTGGCGTCTTCACCATGCCCGAGTTCCTGGAGAAACGTTTCGGTCCGGGGCCACGCTGGATATTGTCGCTGGTGTCGCTGGCGGCGTATGTGCTGACCAAGGTTTCGGTTACGGTCTACGCCGGTGCGGTAGTGTTCAAGACACTGCTGCCAGACACTTTCGGCAGCCCTGAAAACGCGTTTTGGGTCGGTGCTTTCGCGACCGTAATCCTGACCGGAATCTACACAGTTGCCGGCGGATTGCGGGCGGTGCTTTATACAGACACAGCACAAGCACTTATCTTGCTCGTCGGATCGGCCGCTATTACGTGGCTCGGCCTTGAGCGCCTGGGCGGCTGGGGTGAATTACAAACCTTTGCCAGCGTCAACGTAGCCGACTACGCGTTGTGGCGGCCAATGTCAGATCCAGATTTCCCGTGGCTCGGCATCCTGATCGCGTCGCCTATTGTCGGCATCTGGTACTGGTGCACGGATCAATACATTGTCCAGCGCACATTGGCTGCAAAGGACCTCAAAGCTGCTCGGCGCGGCGCCTTGTGGGGTGCGTTTCTGAAAGTCTGGCCAGTGATGATCTTCCTGATCCCCGGCCTGATCGGGGCTGCATTACAGCAAAAAGGCCTGCTGGCGATACCCGTCGACGCGTCCGGTGCAATGGCTGGCGATCAGGTCTTTCCTACGATGGTGACAACACTGCTACCGTCAGGATTGCGCGGCCTGGTGGTCGCAGGATTGCTGGCTGCGCTGATGAGTTCACTATCATCGCTTTTCAATTCCACCGCGACGCTTTTTACAGTCGACGTCTACGACAAAATACGCCCGGGCGCCTCGGAACAGAAACTGGTTACTGTCGGGCGTCTTGCGACCGGCGTCGTGATTATTCTCGGACTGCTGTGGATTCCGATCATGCCGGCAATATCGGAAGGTGGGCTGTATCAATACTTGCAGAATGTTCAGGGTTATCTCGCGCCGCCGATTACTGCGGTCTTTTTGCTGGGTCTTTTCAATCAGCGCATAAATTCCCGCGGTGCAGTGTGGGGGCTTGGGCTGGGCTTTGTCCTCGGCATGGCCAAGCTGGTTATCCAGGGCGTCTTTGGTGCCGGCAAAATTGAGAATCCGGCCTTCCTGGCAGCGATTGCCGATTTCAATTTTCTGTACTTTTCCGGCGTCTTGTTCCTGATCAGTGTTGCTACGATCATCGCCGCCTCTTACACGGCGGCAGCACCGCAGCCCGAGCAACTGCGGGGACTCACCTTCGCATCGATCGATCGCAAAGCAATCCGCGATAGCTGGGGTCAGCTCGAAGTCGTTGCAACCGTCGTCATACTCGCTCTGGTCGTAACAATTTACGGCTATTTCTCGTTCTGGATTTAGCTCAGAAAAAACTCTCACCAATTAATAATCAGGCAACAACTCTATGAAATCGCTACTTGAATACAGATTCAATTCCGCCGTGTTGCGCATAACTTTAACGGTTGCCACTTTGCTGATAAGCAGCCAGGTAATTGCAGCAGAAGAAAGAATTGCCACCTGGGTCGAATCCCGGGTGATGGGAGTGCCGGGAAACACTGGAACGGAATTAGCAGTTTCAACGGTGTCCGACGTCAAAGCGTATGTTCAGGTAATACCGTACGACGAAAACACGTTCCGCGTCATTATCAGTCCGACTGACGAATTATCGGGCCCGCACAGCCTGGTCGCAATTGCCGAGCCGACAGAGTCTGGCGTGGAGCTTACGACGGATGGAGCAATGAGCCGACTGACAAGCACGGCCGGGTCCGTGTCAGTCAACAGCAGCAATGGTCAGATCGTTATTCATAACGCGGCGGGCGACGTGATCCTCAAGACGCCGGAGCTCGGTTCGTTCCGCTTCGACAACTCGTTCATTGAGGGTGAGACTGGCATACGCGTTATTCAGCGATTCATCCTGGGTGACGAAGCGGTGTACGGGCTTGGCCAGTTCTACGACGACTCGACCATGAACTGGCGCGGCAAAACCCGTGCCCTGGTCCAGGGTAACCACCATGCGATAAACCCGACGATCGTTTCGACCAATGGCTGGGGAATTTACTGGGACAACTACTCCAAAACCATTTTTCGCGACGGCCATGACGGCATGAGTTTCTCATCAGAAGTCGCGGACCAGATAGACTTCTACGTGTTTCTCGGCGACGACATCGATGCGCTGATCAGCGCCTACCGCAATCTCACCGGTCCTGCGCCGATGTTTCCTCGCTGGGCGTTCGGCTATTTCCAGAGCAAGCAGCGCTATACGAGTGACGAAGATCTTCTTTTCCACGCACGGAAATTCCGCGAGCTCGAAATACCCATCGACGTCATCGTGCAGGACTGGCAATACTGGGGTGATGATCGCGGCAATTGGAGTTCAATGAAATTCGACCCCGGTAAGTTTGCCGATCCGCAGGCAACACTGGATGAGATTCATGATGAGCTAAATCTGCAATTACTGATTTCCATTTGGCCAATACTTGGTGACAAGTCCGAACTCTTCGCTGAGATGGACAAGAACGGCTGGTTGTCGGAAGGCGAAGTGAGCTGGATTGATGGCGCCAAGCTCTACGACGCCTTTCAGCCGGAAGCGCGCGAGTTATACTGGACCTACATACGCGATGGTCTGATGACGTATGGAGTCGATGCGCTGTGGATGGATGCGACCGAGCCCGAGCGCGCCTTTACAACCGACAGGGAGGCCACCGAGCCCGACATCAAAAGATGGGGCCCGACTCACCTTGGGAGCAGAAGCCGCTATCTCAATCCGTATTCTTTGGCGACCAACGAAGGCGTCTACGACGGGTGGCGAAGGGACATCGAGGATAAACGCGTGGTCATCCTGACCCGCTCGGCATTCGCCGGACAACAACGGACAGGTGCCATCACATGGTCTGGTGATGTTTTCGCGACGTGGGAAGTTTTGCACGATCAAATTGCAGCCGGACTCAACTACTCCCTGTCGGGACTTCCCTACTGGACGTTCGATATCGGTGGCTTTTTTGTGGACGACGGTCCTTTCGGCCTGTTCGATGGGTTCAACGGTGACTATGGGGAGCTCTATGTGCGCTGGTTTGAGATGGGCGCATTCTTACCGGTCTTCAGGTCGCACGGCGATCATCGCCCGCGAGAGCCGTGGCAGTTCGGCGCCGAAGGCGATGTCTATTACGATGCACTGCTCAAGTACCTCGATCTCAGGTACCGATTGCTGCCCTACATCTATTCCTGGTCATGGAAAGTGACCAATGAAAACAGCACGATGCTCAGGGCACTTTCCATGGATTTCACGGCGGATCAGCAGACATGGAACATCAATGACCAGTTCATGCTCGGATCGGACATCCTGGTAGCCCCGATCTATACACCGACAACCAATGGTGATCCGAAGGACGGCGGAACCAGCGATCGACGCGTCTATTTGCCGGCAGGGGTCGACTGGACTAATTTCTGGACCGGCGAAACCCTCGAGGGAGGTCAGACCGTCGACATGGTGGTCGACGTCGCGACGATTCCGTTGTTCGTAAGATCCGGTGCCATTATTCCAATGGGGCCGTTCGTGCAGTACTCGACAGAAAAACTCGATGGCCCGCTGGAAATCAAAATCTATCCGGGTGATGACGGACGTTTTACTTTATATGAAGATGCGAACGACGGTTACGGCTACGAGAACGGCGAGCATGCGACCATTTCTATAGACTGGGATGATGCCAACAGAACACTGACCGTCTCGGATCGCGAAGGCAGTTATACCGGTATGACAATCGAACGCACGCTGAATATCGTGCTCGTGGAAGAAGGGGCAGTAGCCGGATTTCAGCTCGTTCAGAATCCCGACAGGACTTTACGCTATCAGGGCAAGAGGCTGGTCGAACGATTTTGATTTCGAATTGCTCTACACGTTTGAAGTAGCTAGTCGCTTCTCGTCGTCAAGCTGCAGCCAGTGCGATAAGTCGCGGTCAACCAGCGATTGTTAGCTAGGGGTCAGACCTGGGTAAGCGCCTGTTTTAAAATACACTTTCTTTTTCAAATGCCATTTTCGAGGCTTTAATCCCTCGATTTTACCCCCCAAATGGTCTGTTTTGGGGAAATGACCAAGGCGGGATCTAGAGCTATATTAAACGCCCTTTTCATACCCAAAATTCACGAATTAAGCTGCGGAAAACGAACATTTTTCGGCGATTCCTGATTCGTTTCAAGCGTTTGGCGTGGTCCGACCCCACCTTCTATATAATGCTCGACAACAACGATTAATGGGGGATCCGTCGATGGTGAAAATCAAACAAACGCGCGCTGGCATTTTTTGCGTGATGCTTTTCCTGGCGCCGGCTGCGGTCGTCGCACAAGACGCCGACACGGTGTACGTGAACGGAATCGTGCACACCGTCAATGAAGTGTTCAACACGTCTTCTGCCTTTGCAGTGAAGGACGGCTCGTTCATTTATGTCGGTGATGATAACGGCGCCCGGGCCCACGCGGGTCCAACAACGTTCGTGGTCGACCTCGAGGGTAAAACCGTTATTCCAGGTTTGCACGATTCGCACATCCACATCCGCTTCGGGCAAAGGGAATTGTATCCGCGGATTCCGGATATCCGGGAGACGATCGGCGAGTGGGCTTCTGTAGAGCGCATGCAGGATGTTGTCAGACAGTCGCTCGCAACCGGCGCAGGCATGCGGCCAGGCGCCGATCCACGCTGGGTAGTTCTTCGCGGCTGGATGTCCGACGTATGGAGCCCGCCAGTTTGGAATAAGGAATTGATCGACGCTGTTGCCCCCGACAACCCGGTCTACATCATCCGCTACACGCACGGCAGTGCGGCCAACAGCAAAGCGCTGGAACTTGCGGGCATCACGCGTGACACACCTGACCCCGAGGGCGGGCACATCAAGAAAGACGAGAACGGCGAACCAACAGGAGAATTTGTCGAACGAGCACCGCCGGAATTGCTCAACCTCATACCGCCACTGCCACCAATGACAAATTACGAGCTGAGCCGCAACTTAGTGGAAGGCACGCAACTTGCCCTGGCTGTCGGACTCACCACGTTACACGGTGCCAGCAGTGGTACGAGCTACGATGATGTTTTGCGTGAACTGAAACTTTACGAAACCAGCTTGCTAAGAGTCCGAATCAACCAGATGGTGAACGTCGAAGCCGCGAAACAAATGGGCGGACCGTTGAACTACGAGAACAAGTTCTTTGTGCAGTCCGTTAAGACTTTGCTGGACGGCGCACTCGGTTCACGTGGTGCACATTTCCTCGAGGAGTATTCCGATTACCCGGACTTCACTGGTGAACCACGATCAAACGAAGACTCAACGACGAAGACTGCAATTGACCTGTTAAATATCGGCTTCAACATGCGCATCCATACCATCGGCGATGCGGCAAACCGTATTGCGCTCAATGCATTCGAAGCTGCGTTGCGGCAGACAGGAAAGAACGGCAACGATGTTCGGTTTGCACTCGAGCACGCTCAGGTCATCACGCCGGAAGACTTACCGAGACTTGCCGAACTTGGCGTGATCGCTTCAATGCAACCACTGCATGCGACCGAGGACATGCACTTCGCAGAAGCCAGGCTCGGGCAGGAACGAATGAAAGGTGCGTACATCTGGAAAACGCTGTTGGAAAACGACGTGGTCGTCGCAACCGGAACGGACTACTCAGTCTCGCCTTACAACCCGTTCTATACATTACATGCCGCGGTGACTCGCCAGGACCGGGAAAACAATCCGCCTGGTGGCTGGTTTCCCGAAGAAGCACTTAGCAGGGAAGAAGCGCTGTACGCAGCAACCATGGCCGGCGCTTACACGATGCACGCCGAAGACGTCCTGGGCTCAATTGAGATCGGCAAGCTGGCCGACTTTGTGGTCATCCCGGATGACTACATGACCATGCCGGCTGAGGACATCTGGAAAATTGAGCCCGAGATGACGGTCATCGGCGGCGAGGTCGTTTACACCCGGCCGGTTGCGGCCAACTAGCTAGTGCCGACCGTTGTTTCTCAGTCCGGAAAGGCATTATTTGCAGGGCCATTTAATCCAATTTCGAACAGGAAGCATCTATAGATGGACACCTGCCGAAATTCCGGAGAACCACCCATGAATGCAACAACCAGATTTAGCACCTTGATTCTCTCGATAGCCCTGTTATTCGGGCTGTCGGCCGCTGACGCCGTCGCAGCCGATGACACGTTCGAAAGGAGTTTTTCTGTCAGTGAGCCGCTCGTACTTGAAGTTGAGACTGGCAGTGGCTCAATCAAAATTCGCTCGGGATCCGGCGACGAGGTAACCATCGAAGGCGAAATTCAGGTTCAGCGGCGTTTTCCGCTCGGCAAGCCCCGCAATGCCGATGAACTCATTCAGGAAATAAAGGACAACCCGCCGATCGAAATGGACGACGGCCGCTTGCGCGTTGGGCCGCTCCGCGAACGGACGAAAAGAAACAGGGTCAGCATTAGCTACGAAATCGTGGTTCCCGCCGGAACCGAAATATTGGCAGAAACGGGTTCGGGCTCAATCTCGGTCAGCGATATCACGGCCTCCGTCGATGTGGATGCCGGATCGGGAAGCATTAGACTTGAAAACATCACCGGATCCACCAAAGCACACACAGGCAGCGGCTCGATACGTGCCGATGGTGTCGCCGGCACGTTTGACGGCAAATCCGGCAGCGGCAGCATTTATCTGGAGCAAACTTCGCCGGGCGATGTTGTCGTCTCGACAGGCTCCGGCAGCAGTAATCTGAAGGGAATCACAGGCTCTGTTCGCGCCAGCTCCGGCAGCGGTCGCATCACTGTCGACGGTCGTCAGGAAGGAGACTGGAAACTGGATACGGGCTCTGGCTCGGTTCGCGTATCCCTGCCTGAGGACGCCGCTTTCGAACTGGACGCCGAATCAAACTCGGGCGGCATCGATATTGATCACCCGTTAACGGTTGAAGGCAGAATCTCGAAGCGGCACGTTACGGGTACCGTCCGTGGTGGCGGGCCACTCCTGCGAATCGACACCGGTTCCGGCAGGATTCGAGTCAACTAGCCCAATCGTCGGGCCAAAAAAATTCGAAAACGGCCCGCAAAGGGCCGTTTATGACAACGGTGGCGCTCACGATAGAAACTGAAATTCGAAGCTGGCGTTGGCGGTCTTACTGCCACGCCTGATCCAAAAAGTGCCCACCCCCAGCCCCTTGTCATTAATCAGGCGCCATCCATGGCGCCTGATTCTCCTTTCGTCATAAACGGTTCTGATTGACGCCTACGGATTGTGGAATGCGAGTTGGATCGTCGAGCATTCGCCTTCGATTGCAGGAATGTCGTCAGGGCTCTGCGCGAAACCGCCGGCATCGCCAAGAAACGGAAGCTCACAGCCGCCGAGGTAGGAACTCATCTGTGCAGCGAGCGTCTGGCCGGTTTGCGCCGGGCCGTGACTGTGAATGGCGAGTAAGACCTGTGCACCGCTCGGATTCGTTAGCGATGTGATCCACTGAGGCGGGACTCCTCCAATTGCGGCCAGCTCTGCCCAACCGGACGTGCTGAGCTCGCCGGTCTGCAGGTGCCCGGTCAATGTCGTTTTAGCACTGTTTACGATGTGCCCACCCGCATAGTGGAAATCGAAGCGAACACCGGGCCCACCGATGTCGCCAGCAGGAGCAACCGCCGGAATGCACTGCCCAGGGGTAGCACAGGCGCCCGGATTATCGAAGAACATGATCCACAAAGTAACCGCGTGGCCGGCCGTCAGCCCGGTGGTTTTGAACTGCGCGGTCAGCCCGTTCGGCGTACGAACCAGCTTTGTTTCCCCGGCAGGAGGTTGCGCTGCAAAGGTCCAGATCGGCGGCGACGTCGACTCATGAGATGCATCAGCAATAGCCGCAGTCGGTGAGATAATGAATCCGGTGACAGCGAGTAAGGTGAGCAGATTTCGAGTTATTTTCATGGTGACTCTCCTTGAGTTTTGACAAGCCCTTTCACCCTAGGACAGGTGCCGTCACTGCGTAACGAAGGAGTCACGAAGAATCTACGAAAAAGCGCTGAGAACCGGAACTGGCGCGATTGGCTAACGCTGCAGCTCGGGAAATCCTGCTTTTCTCAGCAATTGCTGGAATCTCGATTGGTCGGCGATCGCTGCAGATTCGTCGGTACATTGCATATGCAATAGCCTTCTCGTTTCGCTGCTGGCGGCCGCTGCAACCCATTACGTTCGAAATACCGACGCACGTCCCAGCTTCTGTTAAATCCCGCTTGTAACCTGAGTGTTGCTGGCATACGTTGAGGTACTGACAAAGGCAAATCCGTCGAAAGATGGAGACGCAAAACCACCGGTCTAAGGACGACAATCGTCTAGGGCAGCGGAGTCGCCAAATGAAACTCGCGGACACAGGGTTGCGCAAGCAGCCGTTTCGGACCCAGGGAAAACCACTGGTGCTGGTGCCGTACGAGTCGCAGAGAAACGCGATCCGCTTTCTCGCTAAAACCAACTCCAACAAACGCGGCTTGGGCTTGTTGCATGGCCCCTCACTTTCCGGCAAGACCACTATCGTGCAACGCTTTGCGAGTTCGCTGCCACGCGATCACGCCGTGGCAGTTGTCGACGGGGAACGCACGGACCCGGACAAACTCCTGAAAGCAATACTGGGCCAGTATGGCTACGACCAGGGTTTCAACACGGCGAGTGAGCGTTTCAATATGATCCGCGTGGTCGCTTTGCAGCAGACTGTGACCGGACAGGCACCGTTGCTCGTCGTCGAGAACGTTCACAAGATGAGTGCTGTTTTACTCGAACTGCTCTGCGAGCTGACCGAGATGTCGGTCGATGGAACCAGCGCGCTGCGAATTATTCTTGTAGGCGACAAACCAAAGCTCCCCATCTTCGACGCACCGGCCATGCAGGCAGTTGAGAGCCGCCTGACCGGCAGGTTCATGTTGAAACCGTTAACCCGTACTGAAACGGCGACCTATGCACACAAGAAATTACAAAGTGGTGGCTGCGATGATCCAAAGACTGTAATGCCAGCGGCCGTGTGCGATCGACTGCACACGGCGTCAGGTGGCTGGCCCGGCGTGATCGACTTGCTCGCCATGATGGCGCTGGCGAATGCGGAACATATCCCCTTGCAGGTCGAACACATTCCGGAGAATCTGGAAGACGAAGATAAGCCGCCTAAC